>JASEVX010000006.1:21278154-21341687 GCA_031761405.1 Serripes groenlandicus
ACGAATATGCAGCAAGACCAATTTGAAAACGTCAGGGAAAACAATGGACCAGAATATTTTAATGAATGAAAGTAATTTTATTGAATACAGTTGACACATATGAGAAACTTTTCCTTTTGCCACAATGTTTTCAAAAGTCCGTCTGCTTTAGATGTGTCAAAAGTGCGAATGTGTGTACGGGAAAGTGTTTAACTTTACTAGTACGATATATTGTCGTCTGCATTGCCTTCGTTCATTTACTTTGGTTTAGAAGCGTAGATTACTTGTATAACAGCAGCACAGTTAATCTCGCACAATCATGTGGCTGAAGAGAATGAAATATTTTGGTTATGGTATAAGATAAAACCAAAGTAATGTGTATAATTTGATATTTGTTGTAGCTGTTAAATTAAAATTATTGCAAGATTAGTACTACAATGTGGGACTGATATTCGTATATTTAGCTTAAGTGGTGTAAGTATTCATATATACTACATGTAAATGAGTACCGCCATGGAAAAAGATTACAAGTTGTACACAGTCGATGAAGACCTACACTGTTCACGTATTATTACACACGATTCTGTCAAATGTGTAGATTCTGATAAGACTGATGTAGATGTACGAGATGGTCTGAACCTACACAGTTCGGACATGCTAACCATAGTAACTGTCCTTTCAGTCCCTTATGAACTGACACAATTGTTTTAATGCATATTTATTGTCTTCCCGGACGTTAACCCAGCTAATCGCATCAGTAAGTTTAGGGTCACGTCGGAGAAAACGATATTCGGACTCCGCAATCAACCTGGTATTTCACAAACTTTCTCTTAATATTAAACAATACAGTAAAACCCTGTGTTTAAGATCAAATTGTCTGTCTAGAGCAACCAAACTTTTAGATTCCAAATAACTACAATGTAGCAACGTGATAAATCCTTCAGTATGAGCATATTCTCCCTGTGCTTTTTAATCGATTCTAGCAGACGCTTTAAACACCAATTTCCCTCATATAGACGCTTTCTGACGCCTCTTGTAGCAGACTTGTTGAAACCATAGCGACAAAGAAGAATTGCTCAAACGAGCAATTTCTCCTTTTGCCACAATGTTTTCCACTTTAAGTCATAGGTTATCCATTAAATCTATAGAGATTTTCTCTTTTTTGACAAAATATGTTCAAAAGTCCTCTGCTGACGGAATTGTCGTATGAGGAAAGGTTAAAACTTTTCTGCGTGCGGGAAATGGGTATAGCTGACGTTTCGATTTCTTTTATGGCGCGAAATTAATATGAGTCATCACAAAAATGTCTCGCTTCATCATGTCCACTTACTTAAGACAAAACACTGGGAACGATTGCTATATGTCCCTGATACCTGATGTTAGAAGTCGTCTGCCACTTTGAACTTAAGTTCTAAATCAAAACAGAAAACATTGTGGATAAAGGAGCTTTCCCCCCCGTTTAATCTTCACTACTTTGAATGGCTCCCATGGCATACAAAGTATGCTGTTTCGGGTGGAGCTTTAACTTTTAAAAATGGAGATAAAATGCTTCCGTTTTTTTCTCTCGTTTTTCTCAAATTGTATTTCATTTTAATACAAATTCATCAAACTATTGGTCCAGGATTTAGATGAACTTCATATAATATTATAATTTCCTGCAAACGTGTTCAATTTGTATTAAATATAAATGACCTGCAACGGTTAAACCTTTCCCTCATATAGACGCTTTCTGACGCCTCTGCAGCAGACGGCTTTGAAACATAGTCTGAAAAGAAGAATGTGCTCATTAACTGAGCAATTTCTCCTTTTGCCACAATGTTTTTCCACTTTTTAGTCATAGGTTATCCATTCAATATAAAGAGATTTTCTATGTTTTGAAATAATAATTGAAAGTCGTCTGCTGCTGAATTGTCTTAAGAGGGAAAGGGTTAAACCATACAGCACAATCTGAAGCTGAATGATAGGTTTACCCCTCAACTATTGAAAATCTTTTTAAGATGAAGATATAATTATCGAATAGTGTTTAAACATATTTCATTCTAAAAGACCGAAATTGCTCTACATCATTGAGTAATTTCTCACATAACCACAATGCTTTCAAAAATTCGTCTGCCATAGATGCGTCATAACCCGTCTGCATGTTATTTAAAGATTGTGTCAATGACCGGCGTTTTCTATCGTACAAGTAACATTCTTGTTTAATCCCCTCACTTACGTATTACAAATCTGCAAGCAAACTGACATCTATCAAATTATAGAAAAATATTAGGAATTGAAGATAAACGTTTAGAAAAGTATAACAAAACATTTCGCTCTAGAGAGGGTTTGCGTATGATGAGCCAACTGTCTCCCGTTTTGCAAAGTCGTGTGGTGTAGATTCGTTAAAATGCTATATTCATATTGGCTAAAGAGGTAATTAATTAATGGGACTGGTGTTGTCTCATAGACTGCAATTCCATATTAACACTTTCCCAAGATAAATATATAATATATACAACAAAAACGCAGCAGGACTACTTTGAAAAGATCTTGGCAAATAACATGGAAGTACTTTTTGAATTAAGTTTAAATATTTGATAAGAAAGTTGAAAACATAATGACAAATAGAAAAAAATGCTAATCCATTAGCAATTATCCGTTTACCACAATGTTTTCAAAACTGCTGTAGTTGCCGTCATTATGCATTTGCATGTTGATAAAAGGGTTTTTCAATAACTGGGTTTTGTATCTTCCTGTACATGTATATGTTCTGCATCCCTGTATAATTGGACTTTTTACACTCTTTATACCTTGATCATGCCATCCTTGATTATAACGCGATCGGTTAACCGCGTCACACGATCCCTGACCTTCGCTTCTTTGATTCTGACTTTTTTCTATCTACTAGTGGCGCATCACACGCTGGATTTGAACTACACTGATCACACCATCATCGAGGGCTTGGCGTGAAACGGTTGTAACTCAAATTGGTTATTTTTTTCTTTTTAACAAGGTTAATCACCCTCGCATAAAGTCTTTATAACGCGTTGAATCATTTATCGTGGTAAAACTAATGGAAATGTAGAGTGCCATTGCTCGTTCTGAGCAATGGCACCTAAATTTGCATTGTTTACAAAAGGGGTCAAAATTGACCCTAAAACCAGGGTTTTCAAAAAGGTTTTTTAGTTACAACCGTTTCACGCCAAGCCCATCGACAAATGTCGTATGCCTCCCTTTTTATTACTCCGTAGGCTTATAATTCAATTTAGGTGGAACGGCCGTATCCCAAGTGAAAGAGACTTAGTGGTCAAGGCCGCCCCTTTGCATGTAAAAATTATAATTAAGCGTGTTAGAATATTTTGTCTATGTGTTATATATGTATTTCTCAGCATAACATTGCGTTTATCGTAAGTATATTCAGTGATGTCGAATATTCTGTGAGCCGCAGACCCCCCCCTAAAAAAATACGCTCCAAAAACAACAAGAATTAAGTACGTCGTCTTTTATTCTGTAAGTTGAATAACTCGACCATATCATTGTACAGTATCCGGGTTATAATATGTATATATGTTCTGCATAAGAGCGAGCTCAGATTTATCCAATATGTGTTCTTCGTGTTTTTCATTTTATATTTTAACTATTATCTAATTAAATTGCATTTACAAAATATAATTATAAAAATCATATTCATATAAAAAAAAAGGGATGGTAAATTAAAATGCAATTACAAGCGTCTTATTTTGTTTGCTTCATGAAAACATCATATTCGATCTTGTCTGTTTGCCTACCAATCACACGAAAACCGACCATCTGGCTGTCTGGTCAGGACATTCCATTGTTCAACGGCGCGTTCAATAAGGGCCGTTTTTCCTGTTACTCCCCCCCACCCCCCTCCCCCCCCCCCCCCCCCCCCCCACACACACACACACAATAAATGAGACGGTGTACTTTAGAGTACCCACATCATATACGAGGGTATAGCCAGAAATTCTGGAATTGTTCAATAAAATCAACATATCTTTTATTTTCAAACGAACGTTAGTTCGCTAAAAATTTAATTTCAGCTTGTAAAAAGACATAGAAAATTCAAAAAGATTACATACAAATAGATAGGAAAACTACAGCTTGTTTAATACATGAGGTCAGATATATATAGCCCCCCGCAGTTCAATCCTCAGAAAACGACGTCAACGTCACAACTTCATCAAAGTTAGCGCCGTTCGCCCTACACACCGTCGATGTCTACGCTCCCCACTGCCGGTAAATGTCACTAAACCACTCTGCGTTGTACGAATATAACAGTGTCTGGGCTTTACTCTGTAGTTCCTAAAAGTCTTTGCGTTTTCAAAAAGTTGTATATGGTTATTTTAATAGTTTGATTGGATTATGAAATGAGATATTGTTGTAACAGAGCCGTACACCCTCCACTTATCTGGACTCTCCGCAAAGTCAGTTCAATATCATGTTAGTTGTTGGAAAATATATTATCATGTGAATATAGTTCGTACATGAAATTGTCAGTTGATTTCAAAACTTTTGAAGATCGATTTTTGTGTGACGTGCCTGTATTATTAATGGCATAGATCCAAATCTCATTAAAAATCAGACCAAAATATTTCGCTGTACGTATAATTAGATCTGACGACTTCGCATAATAGGTCGTCGTCATTTGAACCTATACAGTCTGGTTTATATGAGATTGACCTAGATAATGTGGATTGGTCTCCCCCTACAAATGTCGCTTCGTTTTACTCGAATAAACGCTATGATGTGGGTCTGATATTGGATGGTCCACAAAATAGGTTGGTGTGGCAAGTGGCGAATTGAAGAACATGATTTTACGTCATTTATCTAGAGGGTCATATCAAAATGGTATTAATGGCGTCCCTCAATGGCGCCATGGGCTGCGCTAAAAACGCCGCGATCTTACTGGAATAATGTATCGGCCAGAATAGCCCTTTAATTATACAAATATTCCAAGATTCTTATTACATGAAAAAATAATCGGCCCAATTTGAACAAGAAGAGCCAACATTAAACAATTCGGCACGGAAAAGTTAAATGAGCCGTCCCGCGAGAAAACCATCATTATGGCCTCTGTGTAATGTATCGGCCCAAATCAGCTTGCGCAGTCCGTGCAGCATAATCCGGGCCGACACATTCCGTCTCAGGGGAATAGAGGTATAGAGTCATAATTCCTGAAACAGAAAATCCACAGGAGAAGAAAAGTGTATATCCGGGTAAGCCTGCGAGGCTTATCCAGGTCGATACTTTACGCAGAGTCCATAATGTTGGTTTTCTCGCGAGACGGCTCATTTCAGACAATCAATTACTGGAGCTTTGAAATAGTGTACTTAGTGCGTAATATTACCGAAAAACACGTTCCCAAATACAACAAATATCTTCAGCAGAAGACTCTAGGCAAAAATAATGGAAGATTTCTATAATTGAAATTAAAATTGTTGTATACAGTTGATAACATTATTACAAACGGAGAAATTGCTCATATGAGCAATTTGTCCTTTTGCCACAATGTTTCTTAGAACTCGTCTTCCAAATACGCCTCTAAATGCGTCAATGCGAGGGAAAGGGTCTACACGAATACAATTATGAAAATAATTACAAATCACTAAGCGTAGCAAGTTATACAAAACACATCAAAAGATCGTCTCATTTTGTTTTTTCTACTTTTAATATTTCTCAAGTTTAATGACACGGAGTTGTGCACCAATTCCGCGGGAACAAATATAAAAGTCGTTATATTAGCAGGTACATGTTGGTTTTTGTGAAAAATGTTTAACCAAATTAGTTGCTCCGTCTTAACAGAATGTACACACACGTTGACAAAGGCTTCTAACAAGCTTTTGTAAGTATTACGTGAACATTTTATACTATGATCAGGTTGTGTGGCTGCACATGCCGATTTAGATATATACAGTTCACTAATACCAAATACCCTCACTGGTTCTTGTCCGTAGGTACATTTTCCCATGACGCTATTTCTATTTTCAGATGATAAATATTTTATAGACTGTTAAATAGTTTACTTGTAAATGATATGCTAATATAACATCGTTTAATGGGACACGTCACGCGAAAATCGACCTTCGGGGGGCGGGGCTTTTGAGACCAGAGAAGATGCAGATTTGCATGCGCATCCGTGCAGTCTGATCAGGCTCTTCCCCGTTCGTTATCGAGGGATAAGGACATTGTAGAAGTCTGTAGGCAGCGGTTTTGAACAAACAACAACACGTTTATAGTTTGAGAAATTGAATTTTATCTACATAATTATTTTAAAAATAAAACACCGTATGTCGTTTTTCTTGATAGATGGTTAAAAAGGTATCTTAATTGAATCTTTCTGTGCTAATAAAAAACACACCAATATTCTGTTAGTCATAAAGTAGTGTAACTTAATGTTACAATAAGATGTGTTTACATCTATCTAGAACTAACAGGTCGCCATGACACGTCGTTGTCGTTCTACTTTTCAAATTGAAGAGGAATGAAATATTACTTATTACAGCATCAATTCCAAACAATATTTTATTTCAATCGAGCCCCTGTAGATCAATCTGAAGCGACGCCGGTCTGTTAGTCTATGTATTGTGAGTTCGCAAGCAACCTTGGCTACCATTCTTTTTCTACAATTGACAAAAGGTAAAGTGACAAGCGTCACTCGTCTTCAAGAGACGCGCTAAAAGCATATGTTGAAAAGGCATCCAGTTTCTTGGAAAGTATGTTGTGTGGAGAACTGGTGTAAGAAAACCAGGAAAACACATGGGTAAGTGAACAGGCCGCCGTGATATGACTGAAACATATTTAAAACGGCGTTAAACCCAGATCAACCAAAGCAATCAACGTTCTAGTTTAACTATACTTCGGAAGTAATATCATATTTATAAGTGCATTTTTGTTATTTCGTTTCGGAAAGGGAATGTGAAATTAACGGGTATATTGAATACTTTAAAGATGGAAGTGACTTCCCACAGGGGTGAGGGGATGGCATAACGACTGATGCACGGGTGTCAGGATTTGCCTCCCAGCAGAACTGGTAATGTACCCAGGACAGGCCTTGATACAACTGAAACACTGAGGAAAGAGGCGTAAAACGTTAACTCTTTCAGCGCCACAGGCAATATCGAGGTTTTTGCGAACAATGCAGATTCAGGTGAGTCAGCTCGTAACGAGCTGTCTCACCTGAAATCAGCATTGTTTGCCTTTAAGTTACCAAAATAGTCCAACACTTTCATAAATTGAGAAATGGAGACACCCGATTTTGAACATGGAAGAGTCTACTTTAAACAATTCGTCGCTGAAAAAGTTAAACAAACGTTTGCATGGATACTTATTGACGTATTGATGGTGTTTAATTGAACAGACCTTCGGAGGTTAACGACCCGCGAAGATCAACACCAGCCTTCACCCCCATGCAGTATGATGAGGATCCTCACTGTTTGCCTTCTATTAGTACAAATATAAGTATGAAGAGGCATCTGGCAAACTGTTTAACCCCTTTCCCTCATACGACAATTATGCAGCAGACGACTTTGAACGTATTTTGTCAAAACATAGAAAATCTCCATAATTGAATGAGATAACCTATGACTAAAAGTGGAAAACATTGTGGCAAAAGGAGAAATTGCACGTTTTGTGCAATTTCTTCTTTTGTCACTATGTTTTCGAAAAGCCGTCTGCTGCAGAGGCGTCAGAAAGCGTCTATATGAGGGAAAGGGTTAACAAATAAACGAAGGTCGGTTTTCGTGTGATGTGGCTCTATAATGAGATAATATGAGCCATGTCACTCGAAAGACGATCTTTAAAATTGTTTCCTTTTTTAATGTTGTTTTACTTCACTTTCAACAATGTTAGTTATATCCTGGATACGTTACCAGTACTGCTGGTCCTTTCGTCCTGACACCAGCGAGTCAGTCGCAATGCTTACCCAACAATTATGATCGCTAAGGAGGGAAAGTCATTACTACCATATTTTACAAAGGGTTTTGGAATTTAATGATAATGTCAACTGAAGTGCGTACTTGTATGGGTGAAATTTGTTGATACCTCTTCTCCGGGCACATCCGGGATATTTTTACGACTAGATTTCGGACCCGGCAGATCCTGATCATACTGCCGGGGCTGGCAGGTTGATTTAGATCTTCTCTTGTGACAATATCCTTCAGGTCTGTTTTCATGTAACGTGGTCCATATATGGTAGACGAAGATATTACGGATCGATAAACAGGTTACACATCTGTCACCTGTCACTTTAACCCTTTACCAACTGCTGACGCAGTTTGACGCATTTGCAGCATATTTCTTTTTAAAACATTGTAACAAAAAGAGAAATTGCTCATCATGAGCAATTTTCTCCTTTTGTCACAATGTTTTCAACTTGATTTATTCGTAATATTTTCTTATATAGATATTTTCCGTATCTTTGCTTATATTTTTTCAAAGTCGTCTGTTGCAGATTTGTTGTATGTGGGAAATAGTTAATTGGAAAATTAGACTGCAACTTTCTTTGGTGTGCGTTTTTTAAAACTTTTTTTACCAATTGAAATTCTACCAACATCTACTTTGATTATCCAGATAGGTCGAACCGTAAAAGCTTACTTGTAATGTCGATATCTATCAATCAAGATGCCCACACAAAATACATACCAGGTCACTGACTACCTTCCCTTACATACTATTTAGCCCGTGGGAAGAAAAAAATGTCGCTAGACACAATTACTTTTATCAATCATCGGAAAGAATGAATAACCGAGTCGGGGTTCGAACCCACTACCCCTGTAATGATAGCCATCATCGTTACCGAAGGATCTATCGAATCTAGAAAGAAATTGAAAGAGCACTCCTTTTGAACAATTTGATATTTTATCACACAGTTTTCAATCAATTAAAGTAATGATTATGTATAAGGATACGGCTTATATCTTGTATCTTGGAACTACATACAACATGTGTTACATGCACAGCTGTTTGAGATGTAATCGACTCCGAACTTGGACGACCATCTTGTGACAAAACTAATGTTAATCATATCAAAAGCATGTCTAGAGATCTATTGGTTCACTATTTGTATTATGATAAGAGTACAGACAGTGGCAATGTGACCTTTAACATATTTGAAATTGTTGGGCATACTTAGTGTTACAATAAAAACATAATATAACAGATCGCAGTATGTTTGATATATGAGTCTATCAGGGGGGAACAGTTTGTGAACAGTGTAGGTCCAGATTAGCCTTTGTATGCACAGTCCTGTTCCAGATCCTCACACACAACACATTACTTTTACATACGCCTGTATGTGTGACATTTAACATAATTGAAATCGTTGGCTTACTTAGTGTTACAATAAAACATAATATAACAGATCGCAGTATGTTTGATATATGAGTCTATCAGGGGGGGGGGGGGGGGGGGGGGGGGGGGGGGGGGGGGGGGGGGGGGGGGGTACATTGTGAATAGCGTAGGTCCAGATTAGCCTTTGTATCCACAGTCTGTTCCAGATCCTCACACACTAAACTATACTTTACTTACATACGCATGTAAGAAGCTTCTGTCAACGTTTTGTAGTGGTTATGTTGATTGATATACGAGTTTGTCTATGTGGAAATGTTCACGTTGGCTTTCGTTAAGCATCCACACACAGTCTGATCCAGATATACAATGTTGACAGTCTACTTACATACGTCTATCAGAAGCGCTTCTGTCAACTTGTGTAGTGTTTAGTTGACACTTAACATAATTGAAATCGATGATTGATATATGATTTAGTACACTTTGTCTTTTATGAAAAGTGTAGATTCGAGCCAGCCTCTATATACACAAACAGTCTGATCACGATTTACACAGTTGTCATATTATTTCCATAAGCCTGTCCGAAGCTTCAGTCAACGTGTGTAGTGTAATTAAACATGATTGAAATCGTTGATTGATATATGAGGTTGTCCATTGGGAAATGTTCGCGTTGGCTTTCGTGAAAAGATTCAGATCAGCCTAAGCATCCATAAAGTCTGATCAAGATATAAACTGTTGACATTTACATAAACCAGTCCAGAAACTTCTGTCAAATTGTGTAGATTCAGATAAGACAGGCTGATCGGATCTTATACTGTTCTGAAATGCCAACTGGTACATGTTCTCATGGACGTGTTCATATTATCATACACTACTAAGATGGTGTTGACATACATTGTATCAGTCGAATATATAGAACCTTTAGCCCTTTCCCACCTGCAGACGCATTCTGACGCATCTACAGCAGACGACTTTTGGAAAAAACATTGTGAGCAATTTCTCCTTTTGCCGCAAAGTTTTCAACTTTTTTCAATAATTAAACCTACAATTATAGAGATTTTCCATAGTTTTGAGTAAACATTTCCAAAAGCCTTCTGCTGCAGATTTGTTGTATGAAGGAAAGAGGGGTTAAATGGGCCGGGTTAGACGTTAAAAGGTATTATTAAATCGTTTTGACAACAGGTGTGAGCCGCGACTAGCTATTCGGGGTATTATGGAGTCATATAAAGCTACTTTGGCGTAGGACTAGTAGGATCATACCTATAGTTTTTATTTACTGGACTAAAAGTCCATGTGGAAAAGCAGCAAGTTGCTTGGAGACTATGTTGTGTGGAGTACTGGTGAGGGAAAGCTAGGAAACACATGAGTAGGTGAACTGGCCGCCGTGATATGACTGAACAATTGTTGAAAACGGCGTTTAGCCCCAAGTCAATCAATCAACGTATTGTTTATATCAGAAAATCAATTAAGATCTATATAACATTTGTGCGGAACATCTGATTTATTTGTTCGGAGGATGCATTTTGGTTTATTTAACATTTAGGCTGAACGTCAAGACTCTGCCAATAGTCAGTTAGTATTTAAAATAAAGCAGTCGACATCATACATATGGTAAATCTGTATAAATAAAATTATAATTATTTAATAGAGTTAACAACATTATGCAAAAAAGAGAAAATGCTTATTACGTGCATGTATTCATTTTACCACAGTGTTTTCAAAATTCATCGTTTGGAAATATGTCAAATTTCCTCAGTGTTTGTAAATGAATGGGTTAAAGAAATGTTCGTTTAATTCATTTTTTTTCAGACTATGGATATATCAGACCATACCTACGACGAGACTGAAGAGGTGATACCAGTCGAGGGTCACGTGGAAGAGCACGAGACTTTACGAGACCAGAACACTTTCATCAACAACGTGGCCCAGTTCTTTAACGAGAAATCGCTCAGTGACGTCAACATTTTAGTAGAGGACAAACATTACTACGGACACAAGTTTGTTCTGGCCAAATCGAGCGAGGTGTTTAAGTTGATGCTGTATGGAGACAAATGGTCACAGGGTACTGAAACCGACATTGTTCTGTCTGAAAGCGCCGAGTGTCAGGCGGTGTTTGACATCTTTTTAAAATTCATGTATACAGCTGAAGTGAATATAACGGTGGAAACAGCAGTCGGTATTCTGTGCCTCGCTGATAAATACAACGTCACGTCCTTGAAGGACCTGTGCGTTGGTTACATGATAAGGAATACTACCTCCCCGAAGGTTCACAATGCCCTTAATTGGTATAACTGGGCAAAGGCCATGAACTTGGAGCCTCTCATAGAATCCTGCACGAAGACAATCGCCTGGAACGTCGACTCCATTGTTGGTACGTCGAGTTGGTTAGGCATGGATCTCGATTTTATATGTGATGTTTTGTCCAACTCCGGCCTCGTAGTGACCAACGAGTACGGGTTATATAAGGGACTGGTCAAGTGGCTGCTACCCGAAAACCGTCGGCCAGACCTCAAAGCAAATGCTAACAAACTTTTACCATTGATAAGATTTCCGCAAATGGTTGTTAACCAGTTGTTTTCTATAGAAAATTCGGATATTTTTACCATGACAGAGACAGCTGATATAATGAAAGTATTGATCGGACGTGCGTATAGATTCAGATCATTGTGTCCACACCAAGAAGCATTGGACATTTCATTCAACGAGCCGTTTTATAAACCAAGAAACTATATGGAGTTAGCGGTAGATTCAGTACGAATGCAAAATTCGTTGCGCTTCGGAATCCAAGTGGAGGCGAAAACGTACGCCGGACCAGTCGTTTCGGAGCAGCGTAACGGGGAATGGAAGATAACGTACAGAAAACAGGAGGAAGGCTGGGCTATACTGCTGTACTGTCACGAATCGGCAACCGTTAATGGACAGGCGTACATAGAAGCAAACGTTCTTGTGTTCAACGAAGACGACAAAGTAATCCAAGTGGACTCTTCGGAACCCTCGATTGTTACCCGCGCAAAACATCTCGGGCTAACTGTGCTCTTGAACAAACCCGAGGAGTCGAAAAGCATGGTCATTCTTGTGAAACCTATTCCATTCTAACTACGTCGGAGTGCGCCAATTGAGCCCGTCCGTGGGAACAGGCACACGTTGGTATTTGCATTTTTTTTTTATGGATATTGTATGTCCAGATCAGCCTGACCGTCTGCGTCTTATCAGTTTCAACACGCGTCTCCATTACTCATGTAATCAAAGTTTGGACAATTTTGATAACTGAAAATGCAAACAATGCTGATTTCAGGTGAGACAGCTGAGTCACCTGAAATCAGTATTGTTTGCAAACACCTCAATATTGCCTTTGGCGCTGAAAGGGTTAATCAGATTGTGAGGACGGCTTTACAGGACTTCAGCATCAGTTATTTAACTCTTTCAGTGCCGAATTTCACAAAGTTGACTCTTCCTTGTTGAAAATTGGACCACTCCATTTTTCATCGAAACAGGAAATTTGGTAAAATTTAATGTCTAAGTGGCAAACAATGCAGATTTCAGGAGATACTGCTCGTTACGAGCTGTGTCGCCTGAATCTGCATTGTTTGCAAAATCCTGTAATTGGTTTTTTGCAGCGAAATAGCGAATTAATACATTTTTACCGATTAACCGAAATGATATTTACAAAATTATCTGCTTTGAATCATAATGCGAAAATAAAATAGATCTACCTTGAATAGTTGAGGTATGATTCGGGATATAGAGCCAGAATGATATTGGAACGTGAGCTTTTTCGCGTTGTCCTACATTATTGTAAATATATATTGTCAAATGTCATTTGAGCCCCGATATACCTACTTATGGAGTCTCAAACGGGATTGACATCAGAACACACACATGTTTGTTTGTTTGTTGTTATCGTTGCTCCAATCTTTCTCAAAAAGACGAGCCGCGAAAGTTCAGTCAATAACTACGAGTGCTGTCGATCCGGGGGTCACGAGTTCGTACCCCTCGATTATCAACCATCTTTGTAATCAGACTCATTTTTGTCGCCCATCAATGGGACAAATGCGCTGTGCTCTACAAAAACCAACCTTAACCCTTTCAGCGCCGAAATGTTTAAAGTAGACTCTTCCATGTTTAAAATTGGGCGTCTCCATTTCTCTTGTAAAAGGGGTTTGGAATATGTTTATAACTAAAAGGCAAACAATGCTGATTTCAGGTGAGACAGCTCGTGACGAGCTGTCTCGCCTGAATCAGTATTGTTTGCAAAAACCTCAATATTACCTTTGGCGCTGAAAGAGTTAACGTAATTATTACACGTGTATATAACAATCTTCTTACGTAACGATGCTAAAATGGACACAACCTTCAGAAGTGTCTCGAACCTCTCTTTGACTTATTGGCAAATCGTACTATTGCCGATCAAGCTTCGCAGATGCGCAGGATGATCTGGATCCACGCTGGTCACAAAACCCTAACGATGGTTTTTGACAGATTGATTGATTGGGGTTTAACGCCATTTTGAACAATTTCTCAGTTATATCACGGCGGCCAGTTCTTTACTCATGCATTTCCTATTTTTTTCACACCAGTACTCCACACAACAATCTTCCCAAGCAACTGGCTGCTTTTCCACATAGACTTAGCCCATTGGTGGAAGACGAATGACGCATGATGTATTGACTTTTGTCAATCGTCGGAAGAAAGTTGGCCGAGTCGGGATTCGAACTCACAACCCACGAATTGACAGCCCGCGTCGCTACAGAGCACCGTTTATATTTATAAGATGGAATAAATTGTACATATTTATTACTCGGGAAACGATTTCACTACAAAAGCTTCGAATAAAGTATTAAACTGTATTTTCAATCTTCTTTTGTTTTGCTTTAAATCAACAACGACATCCATTTGAATAGAAAAACAATTTGTGTTGGCGGAGGAAACACCGAGCGGCATAGACTAAAAACAGATTAAAATATGGATCATTAGCTTCGTGTAGTAAATGTGACACCTTCTTAATTTATGTATTTATTTATTGGGGTTTTACGCCGCTTTCAACATTATTTCAGTTATATCACGGCGACAGTTCACTTATTCATGATCCCTGGGTAAACAAACCAGTACTAGGCTAGAAAATGTGCCTTCCCCAAGGGCACTCCACCATGACCGAAGTGCCTCGACCGGGGATCGAACCCGGGACACCCGGTTTCGAAATCCCCGACGCTAACCACTCGACCACAGCGGATTCCTGTCACCTTCTTAAAGGTGCCAAACTCCAGATGGAGATAAACATTTGGAAATGATGAAACTTCAGCAAATATTATTTATTGTGACAACAAAATAAGTAATAATGGTTCTATTTTGGTAGTAAATCAACGGTCAATCAAACAGTCAATCGATAGTCATGAATTGAACAAAATTTGGCATACTGGGTGTGCCTATCCAGTAAAAATTAAGCAAACATGATCAATATTTAGATGTTTATAGTACTGGAAAGATAAATATTACTTTAATTTTAATCCAAGAATTATGATTTTTAATTATTTCAAGAAAACTTTTGAACAGTTTTAAAACTTTTACTATACTTTCTATAATCTGGAGTTCAGCACCTTTAAAATAAAATCGTTATCTCACCATGTCTCTACTTTCATAACTGATCACACATTACCACATATCACTCCAATTCACTATCATAATCAAAATGTTACTTGAAAATGAACGTAGAGGATACATGTGTTCGTTTTCTGTGAGATTGCGAGTTTCATGTTCACTGAGATGCTTACACTCACATGTTCCAGATAATTCCATTTTAACCCTCTTTCCCACATACAACGAATCTGCAGCAGACGACTTTGAAAACATATTGGCAAACATATGTAAAATCTCTAAAATTGAAAATATAAGTATTGAATAGAGTTGGAAATTATGAGCAATTTCTCTATTTGCCAATGTTTTCAAAAGACATCTGCTACCGATGCATCAAAATGCGTCTATAAATGGGAAAGGGTTAAACATGTACATTTCGTATTTCAAACGCACAATATATCATTGTCAGTTGAACAGGTCCCAGCAGGTGGCGCTAGAAACACTCTTCCGTTCCCGCACATGCACAGTTGAAACACGTCGTCGTATTGGGATCCGCTGGCATTCGGTGTACTTATCTGAATATTCTCGAAGAACAGATTTGTCCCATTCAAAATTATCTAAAAAATAGAAAACAATAAACATAATAGGTTTTACGTAACAAGTAAACCTTACTTCGAGACAAATGAAGCGCAAAAATACACCAAAACCTATCTTCGCGACCAATGCAAGATTACGTTACACGAAAACCTTACTTCGCGACCAATGCAAGTCTATACGTTACGCGGAAACCAAACCTCGCGATCAATGCAGGGCTACTTTTCGTGGAAACTGAACTTCGCGACAAACGCAGGGTCTATGCTACACGAGAAACTAACCTTGTGACCAATGCAGGGCTACTTTTCGTGGAAACTGAACTTCGCGACAAACGCAGGGTCTATGCTACACGAAAACTTAACTTCGCGACCAATGAAGGGCCTACGTTACAAGAAAGCCTAATTTAGCAACCAATGCAGGGCCTACGTTACATGAAAACATAACTTCGCGACCAGTGCAGGGCTACGTTACAAGAAAGCCTAATTTCGCGACCAATGCAGGGCTACGTTACACGAAAACATAGCTTCGCGACTAGTGCAGGGCTACGTTACAAGAAAGCCTAATTTCGCAACCAATGCAGGGCCTACGTTACATGAAAACATAACTTCGCGACCAATGCAGGGCCTACGTTACACGAAAACATAACTTCGCGACCAGTGTAGGGCTACGTTACAAGAAAGCATAATTTCGCGACCAATGCAGGGCCTACGTTACAAGAAAGCCTAATTTCGCGACCAATGCAGGGCTACGTTACACGAAAACATAACTTCGCGACTAGTGCAGGGCTACGTTACAAGAAAGCCTAATTTCGCAACCAATGCAGGGCCTACGTTACATGAAAACATAACTTCGCGATCAATGCAGGGCCTACGTTACATGAAAACATAACTTTGACCAATCAATATCCTGATCAGTCTATGCCTCCGAGTTTACTAGATGCCTTACTTCGGATGGATCAAATGTGTCCTATCTTGAGATAGCTCAAGGATTGTAGGTTGGTGGTTCAAACTAGGCGGGTTCAAACCAACGTCCTTATGACACTTTGGACAAGTATGCTGCCGGGCAGGTGTTTGATATAGAGAAAAAAACACCAATTTTGTATCTTAACAATTCTTCTGGTATTGAAATATTACCAGGGTCTTAGTTTTGTACTAGGTCTCAGGTCTAGGTCTTAGTTATCTTAGCATCTTAGTGTACCTTTGCCCAGGAAAACGTACAAAACTAAGACCTAAGACCTAAGACCTGGTACAAAACTAAGACCCTGGTAGATGTTTTCATTTGACTTTCTTTTCATAATATCATTGCTCTGGCATGCATTATATAACTTCAAAAGAGCGGGGGGAGGGGGGCGGGGGTCTGATGCCTAACTTCGGATGGATCAAATGTGTCCTATCTTGAAATAGCTCTACTGAATAATTATCAAAGAATTGTAGGTTGATGGTTCACACTAGGAGGTTTCAAAGCAACGTCCTTATGACACTTTGGACAAGTATGCTGCCGGTCAGGTGTTTGATATAGAGAAAACACACCAATTTTGTATCTTAACAATTCTTCTGGCATTGAAATTTTACCAGGGTCTTAGTTTTGTACTAGGTCTTAGGTCTTAGTTTTGTACCTTTGCCCAGGCTGACGTACACAAATAAGACCTAAGACCTAAGACCTAGTACAAAACTAAGACCCTGGTAGAACTCAAGTGCCTTGGTTATCAACAACAACAACAACAACACGAATATATCGCCGACTAGTTATACATTCATAGATGTATCTTCCGACAAGAAAGAGACACTGATTGGAAATGATTGAGTAAGTTGAACATATGCAAACTAAAGGAGTGAAAGGTATATACTTTAGTGCATAGACGCATTAAATCCTTTCTAACATACAGAAGCTTTCTGACGCCTCTGCAGCAGACGACTTTTGAAAAGCATTTTGGCAATAAAAGAAATGTATCATGATGATCTCCAATTGCCACAATGTTTTCAACGCTATTCAATAATCAAAATTTCATTTATTTTGATTTCCCATTTTTTTTCAATAGATGCTTTCAAAGTCGTCTACTGCAGATTTGTTGTTCATCTGGGTTCATACTTTCCATCATAACAACACATCTTCAGCAGTAGATTTCGAAAATATTTAGCAGAAATCAATGAAAACATCTAGTAATAAATGCAAACTTAGACGAAATGAGAAATTTATCATGATTATATTATTCTCCTTTTCCAAAATTGTTTTCAAAAGGTATAGGTTACAGATGCGTCATAACTCACATGTGAAAGAGTAAATCAAGCTATCAAAAGTCCGTGATTTGATCAGCAGATATATATTATTTTATTGGATGTTTAACGCATAATCATCGTGCAGTAGGTATTTTTAAATATTTCTATCCGATTTCTGCATACTAATTCAATACTAATCCTTTACATGCTGCATTCCCCCAAGCTGGTAATTTCACGCTTGAGTTATTGATATTCATTTATATTCATGAAGTAGTCATTGCTTAGCCTTCATAATAGCGCACGATGTATACCTCATATTAGACTGCACGGTTGTGCAGGATGAACTTCGTGTGTATGTATATTGTTCTCAGACAATTATTGTTTAAACCCATTACTTCACATGACGTTTCAAAGGTCGTTTGCCTTACAACCTCGTACGCAATTCTGCAGCAGACGACTTTGAACATATTTTATTAAAAAATATCAAATCTCTATAATTGAATGGATAACCTATGACTAAAAGTGGAAAACATTGTGGCAAAAGGAGAAATTGCTCGTTTTGATCAATTTCTTCTTTTGTCACTATGTTTTCAAAAAGCCGTCTGCTGCAGAGGCGTCAGAAAGCGTCTATATGAGGGAAATGGTTAATTAAGAGTTGAACATATTGCAATAAAAGGTGAAATTGCTCGTTTTGATCAATTTCACCTTTTGTTGCAATGTTTTCAAAAGTCATGTTCACTGGCAGGTGTCAAATGTCGTCCGTGTGAAGTAATGGGTTAAAGTGGTATATAAATAAATGTTGTTTTAGGTCGAGTCTGTCGGAAAGAAAAGGGTTCAGCAATTACATTCCCTCATATTAAATATTGAACTTGCCCATGATGATTTAACACGGACAATTTACCATACATGTTGTCAGAAATATCTTCAATTCACACAGTGTTTTCAAAAGACATTTCATCTCAGATGAAACGCAATACAAGTTTTCTAAGGCATTAACTTAAATGACTTTTCAAAATTCACTATACACAATTTCGTGTATTCCCATTTTTTGGGATATAACATACTTAATGAAGTGGTATGTTTTCTTACTTTTACGCCCTTCTATAATGTTCTCATTTAGAAATGATCAGAATGATAAATAACTACAATGTATAAACCCATTAACCACATTCAAACATCGCATGTTGACCCCACGCAAAACAGTAAGTTCATTAAACAGAGGTATCTGTAAATATATTGTTCCCTGAATGGTGTCTCTCACGTCACAGCTGCAGATCGATATTCAAAATAAATAAGTACCTGCAGAAATTACACGAACTAATACAAGTCACACTGGATGCGCAAATAGTCGCTTATTTCAGATAAAGGGTAAAGTTTCACGTAATAACTGGGATTTTGTAAATTATTATATCAAACAGGGTGTTGCGTGGGAACACATTAGCTACGGATTATTAATTCTTTTGAAATTATAAAATAAACTTCTTTTTTTTTTAATCGGAAAATTGATTAACTTTCTCCCACGTGCAGACGCTTTTTGACGCACACGCAGCGGGCGACTTTTGAAAATACTGTATCAAAGGAGGATAATGCGCATGGTGCACATTTATGTATTCACCTCTATTTGAGAATATCACATTCTTTTCTAAAGATATTCTAAATGTTAGTCTAAATGTTTTCAAAGACGTCTGTAGTAAAAAAAAATTGTATATCGGAAAAGGTTAACTCTTTCAGCGCCAAAGGCAATATTGAGCTTTTTGCAAACAATGCAGATTCAGGTGAGTCAGCTCGTAACGAGCTGTCTCACCTGAAATCTGCATTGTTTGGCTGTGAGCTATAAAAAATATTCCAAAAATCCTATAACATGAAAATAAAGTCGTCCGAGTTTGAACATGGAAGAGTCTACTTTAAACAATTCGGCGCTGAAAGGGTTAAATGAACCCACTGGTTGGAATGGCTGAGTCATACACTGTGTATGTAAGACACGCATTCTGTGTTGGCGTTTGTTTGATCGTTGCTGTTTGTTTGAATCGGGTCTTACTCCGCATTTAATAGGTTTCTAGGCTATATCACGGCGTTTCCTGGGTAAATTACCAGTTCGATAGAACTAATTATAACATAAAGCCATCACTGCGTAATATAATTAAAATAGAACAGTACATACCGAGGAAAATATTTCATGGATTAATGTTTTAACAATGTTTCAGTTATTTCACGACGTTTCCTTTGGTAAGTTACAAGTACTACTGGTTAATTTATCCTGACACCAGTCAGTCAGTCGAAATCCTAACCCCGCAATCCTGAGTGCAAAGGAGGGCAATAATTACTACCACTTCTAAGGTACTTGGTATGACCCGGCTGAGGATCGAACCCGCGACCTCCCACACCAGAGGCGGACGCTCTTCCATTACTTACACCACTTGTTACAAGTATAGATTAAGCTCCCTGCGTGACACAATACGACACGTTTGCAGTAGACGACTTTTGAAAACAGTGCGGCGAAAGGCGACATTATATTGAAATGACTGATTTGCAGATGTTTCGTGCAAATTACTGTGACAAGAGGGCGTATACCTGACATATGTTAGACTGCTTGGATAGTCACGCATAACTCATCGTTGCTTTACTTATGTCCCGGCTGGCATATATAATCACAGGGACTTTCTCCTCTAAAAATAGATATTACCCTAGTATGCATATATATTAATATAAATAGGGTAATATCTATTTTTAGAGGAGCAAGTCTCTGTGATATAATGGTGATAATGTGTAATGGCATTTGCGTTTATTATCAAATGTTTTAAGGTATTTTTTTGACAACTTATTATATTTATTGGAACCGAACAGTGTGAAACAAGATTACTCAACATATGTTCAAGCTTTGCGGTATTCACCACAATGTTTAAAAACATCCGACTGCACCTATGATAGGTGTTTAAATGTTTATTCGAAAGCAGTTTAATGATGATGAGGAGGATGGGGTGGTTGTGGTCGTGAGGATAGTCTTGATAATGAAAAAATGGAAATGATGATGATGGTTCTGCTGCTGTTGCTGCTGCTGATGATGATAATGCTTATGTTGATGATGATAATACTGGTAATGATGATAATGATGATTATGATGATGATGATTGTGATGATGATATTATGGGAATGATGGTGATACTGGTGATTTTGATTATCAGAAATAACGATTGAGAATACAAACCATTTTATCCGCTTTCAAAGTTATATCTTGGGAACTTTGTATCTTTACATCTCCTACTGGAGCCTCGATTAAAACATTACTTCTTCCACTGAGTAATATGGAACTGGACGATGATTCTAACCTAGAATAAAGATTGAGGCACTCTTTAGGAAACCGTACGTTGTATGGAGTCAATGCAACGAGAGAGGCTATAGAAAATTAGCCTCTCTCGGGCGAAAACTAGTCCTTAGCTCTGAAAAAGATATCTGAGCACAAACAAGAAACTCGGATAAAACACTTCTGATTTGTCAATTTCGGAATTAAGTTGCTTCTGATCAATATTATATTCTTGTTAACAAATTCTGAGCATGGAATAATTTAAATAGTTTTGGAGCCTGACCTATGGAAGCGTCCTAGTGCCACAGTCTGTAACATTTTTGAGAGATATTATCTCCTAATTAGGAGATACTATGTCATAATTAGGAGATACTATCTCCTAATTAGAAGATACTATCTCCTAATTAGGAGATACTAAGTCATAATTAGGAGATAGTATCTCCTAATTAGGAGATATTAAGTCATAATTAGGAGATACTATCTCCTAATTAGGAGATACTATGTCATAATTAGGAGATACTATGTCATAATTAGGAGATACTATCTCCTAATTAGGAGATACTAAGTCCTAATTAGGAGATACTATCTCCTAATTAGGAGATACTAAGTCATAATTAGGAGATAGTATCTCCTAATTAGGAGATATTAAGTCATAATTAGGAGATATTAAGTCATAATTAGGAGATAATATCTCCTAATTAGGAGATACTATCTCCTAATTAGGAGATACTATGTCATAATTAGGAGATACTATTTCCTAATTAGGAGATACTAAGTTATAATTAGGAGATACTATCTCCTAATTAGGAGATACTATCTCCTAATTAGGAGATACTAAGTCATAATTAGGAGATAGTATCTCCTAATTAGGAGATATTAAGTCATAATTAGGAGATATTAAGTCATAATTAGGAGATACTATCTCCTAATTAGGAGATACTAAGTCCTAATTAGGAGATATTAAGTCATAATTAGGAGATACTATCTCCTAATTATGACATAGTATCCCCTCATTAGGACTTAGTATCTCCTAATTATGACTTAGTATCTATGGAATCCCTGGAGGGCCCTTTTGACCTTTGACCGCGGGCTTGTGACTTTTGATTTATGACTTGTGACTTTTGACTTTTGATTGATGACTTGTGATTTATGAATTGTGATTTATGACTTTCATTGTATGGAAACAATAGTGACCAACACGGGTGAAACGGGTGTATTTTATCCCCCGCCCCTCCTTTTGTATTGTGTGCAAGCTTCTGGTACTACAGAAAATAAAAAAAATACTGAGGCGAACTGCGAGCTTCTAGTAAAACAGAATATACAGAATCACTGTGACCAACTACAAGCTTTTAGTACTACAGACAATAAAGAATCACTGTGACCAACTGCAAGCTTCTAGTACGACAGCCTATACAGAATAACTGTTGCCAACTGAAAGCTTCTAATAGTACAGCCTATAAAGAATCACTGTGGCCAACTGCAAGCTTCCTATACCCAATTCTATACTAGTCATAAATCAAAAGTCACAAGCCCGCAGACAAAAGTCAAAAGGGCCCTCCAGGGATTCTATAAGTATCTCCTAATTAGGAGATAGTATCTCCTAATTAGGAGTTAGTATCTCCTAATTATGACATAGTATCTCCTAATTAGGAGATAGTATCTCCTAATTAGGAGTTAGTATCTCCTAATTAGGAGTTAGTATCTCCTAATTATGACATAGTATCTCCTAATTAGGACTTAGTATCTCCTAATTATGACTTAGTATCTCCTAATTAGGAGATAATATCTCCTAATTATGACTTAGTATATCCTAATTAGGAGATAGTATCTCCTAATTAGGAGTTAGTATCTCCTAATTATGACTTAGTATCTCCTAATTATGACATAGTATCTCCTAATTATGACACAGTATCTTCTTATTAGGACTTAGTATCTCCTAATTATGACTTAGTATCTCCTAATTATGACTTAGTATCTATGGAATCCCTGGAGGGCCCTTTTGACCTTTGACCGCGGGCTTGTGACTTTTGATTTATGACTTGTGACTTTTGACTTTTGATTGATGACTTGTGATTTATGAATTGTGATTTATGACTTTCATTGTATGGAAACAATAGTGACCAACACGGGTGAAACGGGTGTATTTTATCCCCCGCCCCTCCTTTTGTATTGTGTGCAAGCTTCTGGTACTACAGAAAATAAAAAAAATACTGAGGCGAACTGCGAGCTTCTAGTAAAACAGAATATACAGAATCACTGTGACCAACTACAAGCTTTTAGTACTACAGACAATAAAGAATCACTGTGACCAACTGCAAGCTTCTAGTACGACAGCCTATACAGAATAACTGTTGCCAACTGAAAGCTTCTAATAGTACAGCCTATAAAGAATCACTGTGGCCAACTGCAAGCTTCCTATACCCAATTCTATACTAGTCATAAATCAAAAGTCACAAGCCCGCAGACAAAAGTCAAAAGGGCCCTCCAGGGATTCTATAAGTATCTCCTAATTAGGAGATAGTATCTCCTAATTAGGAGATAGTATCTCCTAATTAGGAGTTAGTATCTCCTAATTATGACATAGTATCTCCTAATTAGGAGATAGTATCTCCTAATTAGGAGTTAGTATCTCCTAATTAGGAGTTAGTATCTCCTAATTATGACATAGTATCTCCTAATTAGGACTTAGTATCTCCTAATTATGACTTAGTATCTCCTAATTAGGAGATAATATCTCCTAATTATGACTTAGTATATCCTAATTAGGAGATAGTATCTCCTAATTAGGAGTTAGTATCTCCTAATTATGACTTAGTATCTCCTAATTATGACATAGTATCTCCTAATTATGACACAGTATCTTCTTATTAGGACTTAGTATCTCCTAATTATGACTTAGTATCTCCTAATTAGGAGATACTATCTCCTAATTATGACTTAGTATCTCCTAATTAGGAGATAGTATCTCCTAATTATGACTTAGTATCTCCTAATTATGACATAGTATCTCCTAATTAGGAGATAGTATCTCCTAATTAGGAGTTAGTATCTCCTAATTATGACATAGTATCTCCTAATTATGACATAGTATCTCCTAATTAGGACTTAGTATCTCCTAATTAGGACTTAGTATCTCCTAATTAGGAATTAGTATCTCCTAATTATGACTTAGTATCTCCTAATTAGGAGATAATATCTCTCAAAAATATTACAGACTGTGGCACTAGGACGCTTCCATAGCCATCTGTTGCAGCTCAATTGTATTTGAAATAGGATTATTTAGAGTCATTTTGTCATGTTTAATCTCGCCTGTATTGACGAATAAACTTCAACATACTAGAAGCCGTATTACCTGTGCGAAGATGAAATAAAAACAAACAAAAAGCCTGCTGATTTTATTAACGGGAAAATTGTCTTTGTAATGACTCACGCATATATTTTTAAGAAAATTTAACTCCGACTCGGGTACATGTATCCTCTTGCATCTCTGTCAAAGTGTATACATGATCTTAACAATTTTCCTCATACATATGCATTCTGAGGCCTCTACAGAAGACGAGTTTTGAAAACATTGTGACAAAAGGGGAAATCTCTCATAATGACGAAATTCTCATTTTGCCAAAATATTTTTAACTCTATTCAATAATTATTCTTTTATTTATAGATAATTATTATTTTTAACATTTTTTCCTATATACTATTGACATCTATTGCAGATTTGCTTGCTGTATGTGAGAGGGGGTTCATTGTATACCTACACCGTGACCCTTTCCCACATATAGACGCTTTCAGACGCCGCTGCAGCAGACGACTTTTGAAATCATTGTGACAAAAGGAGTAATTTCTCAAAACGAGCAATTTCTCCTTTTGCCAAAATGTTTTCAACTCTATTTCAAATCATTATACCTTCATTTCTAGAGTTTGTCCATATAGTAGTGGTTTTTAGGTTGCAGGTTTTTCGTAGGTGGGAAAGGGTTACAGACTGCCAATCTTGAATTTCATTCACAAAGAAACCCCGAAAGGACAATCTATCATTGTAAGCGGGCCTCAACCATATTCTACAATTAGCATTAAATCCGAGAAATATTACCTGGGTGTTTTAGGGGGAATTTAACCCTCCCTTTCCCACATGCAGATGCATTGTGACGCATCTGCAGCGAGCGTTTTTTTGGAAACATTATGGGATAAGGAGAAATTGTTTTTGTTGAGAAATATTTCCATTTCCCACAATTTGTTTAACTCTGTTCAATAATCCTTCTTTCACAAACATGTTTATATAGATATATTTTCAATATTTAGCCTCGTTGTTTTCAAATTCATATGCTGCATATGTGTTGTACGTTGGAAAGGGGTAAATGCGTCAATTTTGTTTTCTACAATTAGCATTAAATGAAAGAAATAACACCGTATTTTGAGTTTTAACGAGGGATTCCTTTGTGTGGGTCGAGAAAGTAATTTTGAAACATATAATTTGGATATCTCGCGCTAAACTAATTTACTCTTTGTTAGATAGGTAAAATGACCAGTCGTAAACAGGCAATATAATCACGCTATTATGTTACATTTGGAGTTATTTTATGCCCTTATTATACGATTATTAGGGACTCTTAATTCTTCTTCTGTTTTCTTTCTCCTCCTCCTCTTTTCCTTCGTTGTCTTCTTCTTGTTGTTCCTCTTCTTCTTCCTTCTTCTTCTCTCCTTATATCACTAATATTGGATCATCTATAAACCGTCTTGCCAACTTTACGAATCGCTTGACTGACTCTTGGTTATTGTGACGGGTTTTTCACGTGTGCATGTGTCATTTACATTATTGATTGGAAATGCAACTTCTGTTACCATGCGAACGTTTATACCCTTAACAAAATAATCATAGATCTTCTGCAATTTCTCATAGTTTCAAATGTAACATGTTGAAACGGTGTTGGAAAAGCTCAGATTGTTCACCCGATTACGCCGATCTATATTTACAATGCGTAGTGTATAGCAAAACCTCAATTTTCCTACATGAAAAGAAAGGGTAATATTTAACGAATGTGGTATTGACTTTACAATGAAATTAAAATGTCCTCTCGAAATTGCCCGGAGAGAAAGGTACTAAACAAAGACATCCAGACATCGCCAGGCTCCTTTGTTTAGAAAAGATCGAACTTGTGAACACTACCAATAATAACCTCATCGTTTGAGGCTGTGTATATATGGTCCTTACTGTGACTTTTAAAGTGATTTCATGTATTTAAAAGTCTTATAACAAATGTTGAAATGCGGGACTTTGTTTTCGCCTTGCCTTCTAGAGACTTTCCAATACTTAGGGTAAGTGAAAATTACTTTATAGAATGTTAACGTGATATTAGGTATATCATAGAATCATAACTGAACTGACAAACCATTCTTTTATACATCCGTTTTTTGAAGTCCGAAAAGAATACATATTTGAAGAAAAATATGTGAAAAGCAAAAAAGTGAATAAAAACTAGCAATTCCTTATTTACTAATCGTCTTATCAATTCCATTTCGAAATGATATTAAAAGCTTTCAGCACATTTGAATTTTCTCTCAAATGTTTCAAAAACAAGGGACTATTTAACCCATCCCCTCATACAACTATTCTGCAGCAGACGAATTTGAACATATTTTGTCAAAACATAGAAGATCTCTTTAATTGAATGAATAACCTATAACTTAAAGTGGAAAACATTGTGGTAAAAGGAGAAATTGCTCGTTTAGAGCAATTTCTTCTTTTGTCACTATGTTTTCAAAAAGCCGTCTGCTGCAGAGGCGTCAGAAAGCGTATATATGAGGGAAAGGGTTAAACGTCAAATAGGATAAATGATAGTCCCCCCCCCCCCAGCCCTAAAGGCGCTGTTAATGATAGTCTTCCACCCTAAATGCATTGTTAATGATAGTCCCCCCCCCCCGCCATAAAGGCGATGTTAATGACAGTCCCCAGCCCTAAATGCATTGTTAATGATAGTCCCCCAGCCCTAAATGCGGTGTTAATGATAGTCTCCCACCCTAAATGAATTGTTAATGATAGTCCCCCCCCGCCATAAAGGCGATGTTAATGATAGTCCCCCACCCCTAAAGGCATTGTTAATGATAGGCGAAAGGGCTGACAAGCCTAATGCTTTGATTCAGAAAGATAAATCGCTCTGGACACGTACAATGCCATAATCACGTAGTCGATCTATTGGATGCCAAGTCATATCTTTTTTTATCATTTTTTCAGATTGACTATATATATATATTGTTTGGTGTTTTACGCCGCTTTCAACAATTGTTCAGTTATATCACAGCGTTTCCTGGGTAAGTTACCGGTACTACTGGTCCATTTACCCTGACACCGGCCAGTCAGTCGTAATGCTAACCCCGCAAACCTGAGCGCTTAGGGGGGCATACATTACTACAATTTGTAAAGTCTTTGGTATGGCCCGGCCGGGGTTCAGATTGACAAACTTTTACGTTATTACGTCAGAGTCGTACATGTAACATATATAACTTTCTGACACGGTGGTGAATTATTCAAACCTGCACCAGAACATATTGGCAAAAACACGAACAATCTCTGTAGATGAAGTTGTAATTACTAAAAAATAAAGTTGAAAACATTGAGGCAAAAGGAGAAATTACTCGTTTTGAGCAATTCATACTTGTCACAATGTTTTCTAAAGGTCATCTTGCTCAGATGCGTCATAAAGCGCGTCTGTGTGGTGCATGAGTAGGTACATTTGTAATCCAAGGGATGATCATTTAAGTGACGCCTTCGGAACATCGACTTTCAGTGAACTTTAAGTTAATGACTGTCAGACTAACATTTATAAAGTATTTGTTTTGTTTTATGGTGTTTTACGCCGCTTCCTAGTTCTTAAGTTATATCACGGCGTTTCCTGGGTTAGTTATCGAGGACTACTGGTCCATTTAACCTGACACCAGCGCTCAGGGTCGTCGGGTTATAATAACGACTGGTGTCAGGATATACGGACCAGTGGTACTGGTAGCTTACCTAGTAAACGCCGTGATAAAACTGAAAACAATGTTGAAAGCGGCGCAAAAATACCATACAAACTAAAAACAAAAACAAACATATTTGTCGTGTGTCGGAAAAAGAGTTAATACGCGTACTTACACTGTTGAAGACACAGAGAAAGAGAATGGACAGTAATCTAGTCAACCATGACCAATCTATCTGTAATATTTCATAATTTAAGTATTTTTGTAGTTCCTTGTTTCCCCCTAGATGTCTGCAAAATCGCCTGCTGCAGATAAGTCGTATGTGGAAAAGAGTTAATACGCGCACTTACCGTGGGTGAAGATAAATAAAAAGAAAAGGGATTGTAACTCAGTCGACCATGAACAACCTACGTTAATATTTCATAATTTAAGTATATTTGTAGTCGATACTTAGGCCGTCTTTATTTGAGGAAAACACAGTGCACTGTAAGGATGTATTGATATTCGACTGGTAAGGTGTTCTTAATTCAACTATTCAAACTTAACGAGTACGATTGATGTCGTCTGCATTTAAACCTTTCCCACATACAACGAATATGCAGCAGACGATTTTGAAAACGTCCAGGGAAAACAATGGCCAGAATATTTTAATGAATGAAAGTAATTTTATTGAATACAGTTGACGACATATGAGAAATTTCTCCTTTTGCCACAATGTTTTCAAAAGTCGTCTGCTGTGGATGCGTCAAAGTGCGAATGTGTGTAGGAAAGTGTTTAACCTTTACTAGTACGATCTATGTCGTCTGCATTGCCTTCGTTCATTTACGTTGGTTTAACGCGTAGATTTACTTGTATAACAACAGCACAGTTAATCTCGCACTATCATGTGTCTGAAGAGAATGAAATAATTTTGTTTATGTATAATCAATATGTATAATTGATATCTGTTGTGAACTGTTAAATTAAAATTATTGAAAGATTAGTATCAAATGTGAGGACTGACTTGTATATTTGCTAAGTGTTGGAGTATTCATATATACTACATGTAAATGAGTCCGTCCATGGAAAAAGATACAAGTTGTACACAGTCTGATGAAGACCTACACTGTTCACGTATTACTTACACACGATTCTGTCAAAATGTGTAGATTCTGATAAGACTGTGCAGATGTACGAGATGGTCTGAACCTACACTGTTCGGAAATGCTAACGTGTACTGACCTTTCAGTCCAAATGAACTGATACAAATGTTTTAAAGCATTTTTATTGTCTTCTCGGACGATTACCAGCTAATCGATCAGTAATTTAGGTCACGTCGAGGGAAAATCGATATTCGTGACTTCTCAATCAGACCCGGTATTTCACAAACATTCTTAATACTAAACTACAGTACAACCTGTGTTTAAGATCAAATTGGAATAGTGGTTCCCTGTCTAGAGCAACCACACTTTTAGTTTCCCAATAACTCATTTTCTGTAAACATGATTTAGCAATTAAAGACCACCTGTGAACAAAGACCATCTGTGAACAAAGACCATATTGTTGTGTTCCCATGTATGGTCTGTATGCATATGTTCCACTTTATTTCTAACAGTAAACTCACAAAGTTACACAATTTCTAAATGGCTTAATTGTTTACCAACAATTGTCTAATTTTGAAATTGATACAATTCAATTTCTTTAAGAATAGCAATGCATTTAGAATAACAATGTATTTAGAATAACAATGTATTTAGAACAAAAAAGTATTTAGAATAGCAATGTATTTAGAATAACAATGTTTTTAGAATAACAATGTATTTAGAATAACAATGTTTTTAGAATAACAATGTATATCATAACAATGTATTTAGAATAACAATGAATTTAAAATAACAATGTATTTAGAATAACAATGTTATTCGTATTTAGAATAACAATGTTATTCGTATTTAGAATAACAATGTTATTCGTATTTAGAATAACAATGTATTTAGAATAACAATGTATTTAGAATAATTGGTGAATAATGGTCCAGCGCACTATGATCAGAGTCTTCACCTGTCGTTATCCATTGAATCAATCATCCAAGAAGCTTCTGATCAATATCGCCATTAATTATTAACCCTTTCCCACATAAGACAAATCTTTTCCAGACAACTTTGAAGACATCTTGACATGTACATATCGAGGGCTTGGCGTGAAACGGTTGTAACTTAAAACCTATTTTGAAAATTTTGACACTTTTGTAAACAATGCAAATTTAGGTGCCATTGCTCAGAACGAGCAATGGCACCTAAATTTACATTGTTTACCAAGAAAAGTGATTTAACGCTTATAAAGACTTTATGGCGAGGTGATTAACCTTGGTAAAAACATATCAATTTTAGATACAACTGTTTCACGCCAAGCCCTCGATATATGGAAAATCTCAGATACTCAGAATGTTATTCTTAGGATACAAGTTGAAAACAATGTAGCAAAATGATAAATCTCTCATTATGAGCATATTCTCCCTATGCTTTTAAATCCGTCTGCAGACGCTTTAAACCCATTTCCCTCATATAGACGCTTTCTGACGCCTCTGTAGCAGACTTGTTGAAAACATAGCGACAAAAGAAGAAATTGCTCAAAACGAGCAATTTCTCCTCGTCTGCTGCAAAATTGTCGTATGAGGAAAAGGGTTAAACATTTTCTGCGTGTGGGAAAGGGTTTACATGCTGACGTTTCGATTCTTTAATAGCGCGAAATTAATTATGAGTCATCAACAAAATGTCTCGCTTCATTCATGTCACTTACAACACATTGGGAAAGGTTAATATTGATTTTAGATATTTCCGATACACTTTTTATTGATGAGCCATTTACCTGATACCTGATGTTAAAGTCGTCTGCCACTTTGAACTTAAAGCGACTGAAATCCAAATGGCACGAAAAAAAAAAAAAAAAAAAAAAAAAAAAAAATAGAATTCGCCCTAAATGTTATTCTTTATGTTATCCAAGTAAACCAGGGTAGAAAATGTATCGTTTTTTTATCAATAAAGTGAACTTGAGTCGTTTTCAATTGTCCCGATGAAGGGGTTTCCTATTTAAAAATACTTACCCCGTTACTGACAGGGTAGAATTTGCGATGGAAAAAGTATCGAAAACAAGAAAATCTCAGCGATTATAGTGGTATGTAATATGTCAGTTATCATATTTTAATGCCCCAAATACAAAAATAACACTTATTTTCTTAAAATTGGAAATATTATTTTTTTTCGACAGTTTGGTATCTGGAGTTCAGTCGCTTTAAATTCTAAAAAACAAAACTGAAAATATTGTGGATAAAAGGAGCTTCCCCAAAACGAGCAATTTCTCCTTTTGCCACAATGTTTTCCACTTTTAGTCATAGGTTATCCATTCAATTATAGAGATTTTCTATTTCTATATGTTGAAAGTCGTCTGCTGCTGAATTGCCGTATGAGGAAAACGGTTAAACCATACCTACATGTACATACAACACATCTAAAGCAGACGATATTTTAAAAATCTACATTAAACTATTGAAAATCTTTATAAATGGAGATATAATTATCGAATAGTGTTTAAACATTTTAATTAAAGACGCAATTGCTCATCATGAGTAATTTCTCCGTTTACCACAATGTATTCGAAATTCGTCTGCCATATATGCGTCATAACCCGTCTGCATGTTGTTAAAGATTTGTCAATGACTGGCGTTTTCTATCGTACGGTACATTCTTAATCCCCTCTTACGTATAACAAATCTGCAGCAGGCGACATCTATTCAAATTATTGAAAATATTTAGAATTGAAGATAAACGTTTTGAAAAGTGTTAACAAAACATTTTCGCTAGAGAAAGAGTTGCTTATGATGAGCAACTGTTCCGTTTGGCAAAGTCGTCTGCTGTAGATTCGTTAAAATGCATATGCATATTGGTAAAGGTAATTAATTCAATGACTGGTGTTGTCTATACTGCATTCCTTATTAACACTTTCCCATATATATATATATACAACAAAACTGCAGCAGACTACTTTGAAAAGATCTTGGCAAAAACAAGGAAATTCTTTTTAAAATTTAGTTTAATATTTGATAGAGTTGAAAACATTATCACAAAAGGAAAAAATACTAATCCATGAGCAATTTATCCGTTTACCACAATGTTTTCAAAACTGCTGTAGATGCATCATAATGCATCTGCATGTTGATAAAGGGTTTACAATAACTGGGGTTTTGTATCATGCTGTACATGTACTGCATTCCTGTTTAATTGACTTTTTACTACTCTTTATACGTTGATCATGCCGATCCTTGATTATAACGCGATCGGTTAAACCGCGTCACACGAAATCCGACCTTCAGTACTTTGATTCTGACTTTTATCAAAATGTGCGCTTACACAAGCTGGATTTGAACTACACTGATCACACATGTCGTATACCTCCCGTTTATTACTCCGAGGCTTATATTCAATTTAGGGAAAGGCCGTTATCCAAGTTGAAAGAACTTGTGGTCAGGCCCCTTTGCATTTAAAAATAATAATTAAGCGTGTTAACTATATCAGTGATGTCAGAATATTCAGTTAGCAGAACCCCCCCACACACAAAAAAAACCGCCCAAAAACAACAAGAATTAGTAAGTTTTACTTAGTACGTCGTCTTTATTCAGTAAATTGAATAACTCGACCATACATGTACGTATCGGGTTATATAATGTAATGTATATATGTTTGCATAAGAGCGAGCCAGTTATCCAATATTTGTTCTTGTGTTTTTATTTTATTTTAACTATTTCTTAATAATAATTGCATTTACATAAATCTAAGTATAAAAAATCATATTCAATATAAAAAAAAAGGATGGTAAATTAAATGCATTAAAGCGTCCTTATTTTGCTTCATGAAAACATCATATTCGAATCTTTTCTGTTTGCTACATCACACGAAAACCGACATTTGGGACTTCGCGATGAGCAAACCAGCCTGAGCCTCTGGGCAGTCTGGTCAGGACATTCCTTGTTCAACGGCGCGTTCAATATGGTAGTTGACTCTCTAATCCTATTTCGTGGGTACTCTTAACAATCCTTTCAATGAGACGGTTCTTTAGAGTACCCACATCATATACGAGGGTATAGCCAGAAATTCGTGGAATTGTTCAATAAAATCAACATTCTTTTACATTTTCAAACGAACGTTAGTTCGCTATAAAATTTAATTCAGCTGTAAAAGACATAGAAAATTTCAAAAAGATACATACAATAGAAAGAAAACTACAGCTTGTTTAATAACATGAGGTCAGTATATATAGCCCCCGCAGTTCAATCCTCAGAAAACGACGTCAACGTCACAACTTCTCAAAGTTAGCGCCGTTCGCCTCTACACAACGTCGATGTCTCGCTACCCACTGCCGGTAAATGTCACTAAACCACTCTGCCTTGTACGAATATAACAGTGTCTGTGATTTACTCTGTAGTTCCTAAAAGTCATTGAGTTATCAACAAAACAAAAAAGTTGTATATGGTTATTTTAATAGTTTGATTGGATTATGAAATGAGATATTGTTGGAAAAGAGCCGTACAACCCTCCTTATCTGGACCTCCGCAAAGTATGTTCACTATCATGTTAGTTTTTGGAAAATATATATCATGTGAAATAGTTCGTACATGAAATTGTCATTGATTTCAAAACTTTTGAAGATCGATTTTTGTGTGACGTGCCTGTATTTATTAATGGCACAGATCCAAATCTCATTAAAAATCAGACCAAAATATTTCGCTGTACGTATAATAGATCTGACGACTTCGCATAATAGGTCGTCGCCATTTGAACCTATACAGTCTGGTTTATATGAGATTGACCTAGATAATGTGGATTGGTCTCCCCAACAAATGTCGCTCGTTTTACTCGAATAAACGCTATGATGTGGGTCTGATATTGGATGTCCACAAAATAGGTTTGTGTGGCAAGTGGCGAATTGAAGAACATGATTTACGTCATTTATCTAGAGGGTCATATCAAAATGGTATTAATGGTGTGGGTCTGATATTGGATGTCCACAAAATAGGTTTGTGTGGCAAGTCGAATTGAAGAACATGATTTACGTCCCTCAATGGCGCCATGGGCTGCGCTGAAAACGCCGCGATCTTACTGGAATAATGTATCGGCCCAGATTAGCCCTTTAATTATACAAATATTCCAAGATTCTTATTACATGAAAAAATAATCGGCCCAATTTGAACAAGGAAGAGCCAACATTAAACAATTCGGCACGGAAAAAGTTAAATGAGCCGTCCCGCGAGAAAACCATCATTATGGCCTCTGTGTAATGTATCGGCCCAAATCAGCCTGCGCAGTCCGTGCAGCATAATCCGGGCCGACACATTCCGTCTCAGGGGAATAGAGGTATAGAGTCATAATTCCTGAAACAGAAAATCCACAGGAGAAGAAAAGTGTATATCCGGGTAAGCCTGCGAGGCTTATCCAGGTCGATACTTTACGCAGAGTCCATAATGTTGGTTTTCTCGCGAGACGGCTCATTTCAGACAATCAATTACTGGAGCTTTGAAATAGTGTACTTAGTGCGTAATTTTACCGAAAAACACGTTCCCAAATACAACAAATATCTTCAGCAGAAGACTCTAGGCAAAAATAATGGAAGATTTCTATAATTGAAATTAAAATTGTTGTATACAGTTGATAACATTATTACAAACGGAGAAATTGCTCATATGAGCAATTTGTCCTTTTGCCACAATGTTTCTTAGAACTCGTCTTCCAAATACGCCTCTAAATGCGTCAATGCGAGGGAGAGTGTCTACACGAATACAATTATGAAAATAATTACAAATCACTAAGCGTAGCAAGTTATACAAAACACATCAAAAGATCGTCTCATTTTGTTTTTTCTACTTTTAATATTTCTCAAGTTTAATGACACGGAGTTGTGCACCAATTCCGCGGGAACAAATATAAAAGTCGTTAAGCTTTTGTAAGTATTACGTGAACATTTTATACTATGATCAGGTTGTGTGGCTGCACATGCCGATTTAGATCTATACAGTTCACTAATACCAAATACCCTCACTGGTTCTTGTCCGTAGGTACATTTTCCCATGACGCTACTTCTATTTTCAGATGATAAATATTTTATAGACTGTTAAATAGTTTACTTGTAAATGATATGCTAATATAACATCGTTTAATGGGACACGTCTCGCGAAAATCGACCTTCGGGGGGCGGGGCTTTTGAGACCAGAGAAGATGCAGATTTGCATGCGCATCCGTGCAATCTGATCAGGCTCTTCCCCGTTCGTCATCGAGGGATAAGGACATTGTAGAAGTCTGTAGGCAGCGGTTTTGAACAAACAACAACACGTTTATAGTTTGAGAAATTGAATTTTATCTACATAATTATTTTAAAAATAAAACACCGTATGTCGTTTTTCTTGATAGATGGTTAAAAAGGTATCTTAATTGAATCTTTCTGTGCTAATAAAAAACACACCAATATTCTGTTAGTCATAAAGTAGTGTAACTTAATGTTACAATAAGATGTTTTTACATCTATCTAGAACTAACATGTCGCCATGACACGTCGTTGTCGTTCTACTTTTCAAATTGAAGAGGAATGAAATATTACTTATTACAGCATCAATTCCAAACAATATTTTATTTCAATCGAGCCCCTGTAGATCAATCTGAAGCGACGCCGGTCTGTTAGTCTATGTATTGTGAGTTCGCAAGCAACCTTGGCTACCATTCTTGTTCTACAATTGACAAAAGGTAAAGTGACAAGCGTCACTCGTCTTCAAGAGACGCGCTAAAAGCATATGTTGAAAAGGCATCCAGTTTCTTGGAAACTCTGTTGTGTGGAGAACTGGTGTAAGAAAACCAGGAAAACACATGGGTAAGTGAACAGGCCGCCGTGATATGACTGAAACATATTTAAAACGGCGTTAAACCCAGATCAACCAAAGCAATCAACGTTCTAGTTTAACTATACTTCGGAAGTAATATCATATTTATAAGTGCATTTTTTGTTATTTCGTTTCGGAAAGGGAATGTGAAATTAACGGGTATATTGAATACTTTAAAGATGGAAGTGACTTCCCACAGGGGTGAGGGGATAGGATAACGACTGATGCACGGGTGTCAGGATTTGCCTCCCAGCAGAACTGGTAATGTACCCAGGACACGCCTTGATACAACTGAAACACTGAGGAAAGAGGCGTAAAACGTTAACTCTTTCAGCGCCACAGGCAATATCGAGGTTTTTGCAAACAATGCAGATTCAGGTGAGTCAGCTCGTAACGAGCTGTCTCACCTGAAATCAGCATTGTTTGCCTTTAAGTTACCAAAATAGTCCAACACTTTCATAAATTGAGAAATGGAGACACCCGATTTTGAACATGGAAGAGTCTACTTTAAACAATTCGGCGCTGAAAGAGTTAAACAAACGTTTGCATGGATACTAATTGACGTATTGATGGTGTTTAATTGAACAGACCTTCGGAGGTTAACGACCCGCGAAGATCAACACCAGCCTTCACCCCCATGCAGTATGATCAGGACCTTCACTGTTTGCATTGTATTAGTACACATATAAGTATGAAGAGGCATCTGGCAAACTGTTTAACCCTTTCCCTCATACGACAATTCTGCAGCAGACGACTTTGAACATATTTTGTCAAAATATAGAAAATCTCCATAATTGAATGAGATAACCTATGACTAAAAGTGGAAAACATTGTGGCAAAAGGAGAAATTGCACGTTTTGTGCAATTTCTTCTTTTGTCACTATGTTTTCGAAAAGCCGTCTGCTGCAGAGGCGTCAGAAAGCGTCTATATGAGGGAAGGGGTTAAAAAATAAACGAAGGTCGGTTTTCGTGTGATGTGGCTCTATAATTAGATAATATGAACCATGTCACTCGAAAGACGATATTTAAATTGTTTCTTTTTTACTGTTGTTTTACTTCACTATCAACAATGTTACAGTTATATCCTGGATAAGTTACCAGTACTGCTGGTCCATTCGTCCTGACACCAGCTAGTCAGTCGTAATGCTTACCCAACAATTATGATCGCTAAGGAGGGAATTCATTACTATCATATTTTACAAAGGGCTTTGGAATTTAATGATAATGTCAACCGAAGTGCGTACTTGTATGGGTGAAATTTGTTGATACCTCTTCTCCGGGCACATCCGGGATATTTTTACGACTAGATTTCGGACCCGGCAGATCCTGATCATACTGCCGGGGCTGGCAGGTTGATTTAGATCTTCTCTTGTGACAATATCCTTCAGGTCTGTTTTCATGTAACGTGGTCCATATATGGTAGACGAAGATATTACGGATCGATAAACAGGTTACACATCTGTCACCTGTCACTTTAACCCTTTACCAACTGCTGACGCAGTTTGACGCATTTGCAGCATATTTCTTTTTAAAACATTGTAACAAAAAGAGAAATTGCTCATCATGAGCAATTTTCTCCTTTTGTCACAATGTTTTCAACTTGATTTATTCGTAATATTTTCTTATATAGATATTTTCCGTATCTTTGCTTATATTTTTTCAAAGTCGTCTGTTGCAGATTTGTTGTATGTGGGAAATAGTTAATTGGAAAATTAGACTGCAACTTTCTTTGGTGTGCGTTTTTTAAAACTTTTTTTACCAATTGAAATTCTACCAACATCTACTTTGATTATCCAGATAGGTCGAACCGTAAAAGCTTACTTGTAATGTCGATAGCTATCAATCAAGATTCCCACACAAAATACATACCAGGTCACTGACTACCTTCCCTTACATACTATTTAGCCCGTGGGAAGAAAAAAATGTCGCTAGACACAATTACTTTTATCAATCATCGGAAAGAATGAATAACCGAGTCGGGGTTCGAACCCACTACCCCTGTAATGATAGCCATCATCGTTACCGAAGGATCTATCGAATCTAGAAAGAAATTGAAAGAGCACTCCTTTTGAACAATTTGATATTTTATCACACAGTTTTCAATCAATTAAAGTAATGATTATGTATAAGGATACGGCTTATATCTTGTATCTTGGAACTACATACAACATGTGTTACATGCACAGCTGTTTGAGATGTAATCGACTCCGAACTTGGACGACCATCTTGTGACAAAACTAATGTTAATCATATCAAAAGCATGTCTAGAGATCTATTGGTTCACTATTTGTATTATGATAAGAGTACAGACAGTGGCAATGTGACCTTTAACATATTTGAAATTGTTGGCATACTTAGTGTTACAATAAAAACATAATATAACAGATCGCAGTATGTTTGATATATGAGTCTATCAGGGGGAACAGTTTGTGAACAGTGTAGGTCCAGATTAGCCTTTGTATGCACAGTCTGTTCCAGATCCTCACACACAACACATTACTTTTACATACGCCTGTATGTGTGACATTTAACATAATTGAAATCGTTGGCTTACTTAGTGTTACAATAAAACATAATATAACAGATCGCAGTATGTTTGATATATGAGTCTATCAGGGGGGGGGGGGGGGGGGGGGGGGGGGGGGGGGGGGGGGTACATTCTGAATAGCGTAGGTCCAGATTAGCCTTTGTATCCACAGTCTGTTCCAGATCCTCACACACTAAACTTTACTTTACTTACATACGCATGTAAGAAGCTTCTGTCAACGTTTGTAGTGGTTATGTTGATTGATATACGAGTTTGTCTATGTGGAAATGTTCACGTTGGCTTTCGTTAAGCATCCACACACAGTCTGATCCAGATATACAATGTTGACAGTCTACTTACATACGTCTATCAGAAGCGCTTCTGTCAACTTGTGTAGTGTTTAGTTGACACTTAACATAATTGAAATCGATGATTGATATATGATTTAGTACACTTTGTCTTTTATGAAAAGTGTAGATTCGAGCCAGCCTCTATATACACAAACAGTCTGATCACGATTTACACAGTTGTCATATTATTTCCATAAGCCTGTCCGAAGCTTCAGTCAACGTGTGTAGTGTAATTAAACATGATTGAAATCGTTGATTGATATATGAGGTTGTCCATTGGGAAATGTTCGCGTTGGCTTTCGTGAAAAGATTCAGATCAGCCTAAGCATCCATAAAGTCTGATCAAGATATAAACTGTTGACATTTACATAAACCAGTCAGAAACTTCTGTCAAATTGTGTAGATTCAGATAAGACAGGCTGATCGGATCTTATACTGTTCTGAAATGCCAACTGGTACATGTTCTCATGGACGTGTTCATATTATCATACACTACTAAGATGGTGTTGACATACATTGTATCAGTCGAATATATAGAACCTTTAGCCCTTTCCCACCTGCAGACGCATTCTGACGCATCTACAGCAGACGACTTTTGGAAAAAACATTGTGAGCAATTTCTCCTTTTGCCGCAAAGTTTTCAACTTTTTTCAATAATTAAACCTACAATTATAGAGATTTTCCATAGTTTTGAGTAAACATTTCCAAAAGCCTTCTGCTGCAGATTTGTTGTATGAAGGAAAGAGGGGTTAAATGGGCCGGGTTAGACGTTAAAAGGTATTATTAAATCGTTTTGACAACAGGTGTGAGCCGCGACTAGCTATTCGGGGTATTATGGAGTCATATAAAGCTACTTTGGCGTAGGACTAGTAGGATCATACCTATAGTTTTTATTTACTGGACTAAAAGTCCATGTGGAAAAGCAGCAAGTTGCTTGGAGACTATGTTGTGTGGAGTACTGGTGAGGGAAAGCTAGGAAACACATGAGTAGGTGAACTGGCCGCCGTGATATGACTGAACAATTGTTGAAAACGGCGTTTAGCCCCAAGTCAATCAATCAACGTATTGTTTATATCAGAAAATCAATTAAGATCTATATAACATTTGTGCGGAACATCTGATTTATTTGTTCGGAGGATGCATTTTGGTTTATTTAACATTTAGGCTGAACGTCAAGACTCTGCCAATAGTCAGTTAGTATTTAAAATAAAGCAGTCGACATCATACATATGGTAAATCTGTATAAATAAAATTATAATTATTTAATAGAGTTAACAACATTATGCAAAAAAGAGAAAATGCTTATTACGTGCATGTATTCATTTTACCACAGTGTTTTCAAAATTCATCGTTTGGAAATATGTCAAATTTCCTCAGTGTTTGTAAATGAATGGGTTAAAGAAATGTTCGTTTAATTCATTTTTTTTCAGACTATGGATATATCAGACCATACCTACGACGAGACTGAAGAGGTGATACCAGTCGAGGGTCACGTGGAAGAGCACGAGACTTTACGAGACCAGAACACTTTCATCAACAACGTGGCCCAGTTCTTTAACGAGAAATCGCTCAGTGACGTCAACATTTTAGTAGAGGACAAACATTACTACGGACACAAGTTTGTTCTGGCCAAATCGAGCGAGGTGTTTAAGTTGATGCTGTATGGAGACAAATGGTCACAGGGTACTGAAACCGACATTGTTCTGTCTGAAAGCGCCGAGTGTCAGGCGGTGTTTGACATCTTTTTAAAATTCATGTATACAGCTGAAGTGAATATAACGGTGGAAACAGCAGTCGGTATTCTGTGCCTCGCTGATAAATACAACGTCACGTCCTTGAAGGACCTGTGCGTTGGTTACATGATAAGGAATACTACCTCCCCGAAGGTTCACAATGCCCTTAATTGGTATAACTGGGCAAAGGCCATGAACTTGGAGCCTCTCATAGAATCCTGCACGAAGACAATCGCCTGGAACGTCGACTCCATTGTTGGTACGTCGAGTTGGTTAGGCATGGATCTCGATTTTATATGTGATGTTTTGTCCAACTCCGGCCTCGTAGTGACCAACGAGTACGGGTTATATAAGGGACTGGTCAAGTGGCTGCTACCCGAAAACCGTCGGCCAGACCTCAAAGCAAATGCTAACAAACTTTTACCATTGATAAGATTTCCGCAAATGGTTGTTAACCAGTTGTTTTCTATAGAAAATTCGGATATTTTTACCATGACAGAGACAGCTGATATAATGAAAGTATTGATCGGACGTGCGTATAGATTCAGATCATTGTGTCCACACCAAGAAGCATTGGACATTTCATTCAACGAGCCGTTTTATAAACCAAGAAACTATATGGAGTTAGCGGTAGATTCAGTACGAATGCAAAATTCGTTGCGCTTCGGAATACAAGTGGAGGCGAAAACGTACGCCGGACCAGTCGTTTCGGAGCAGCGTAACGGGGAATGGAAGATAACGTACAGAAAACAGGAGGAAGGCTGGGCTATACTGCTGTACTGTCACGAATCGGCAACCGTTAATGGACAGGCTTACATAGAAGCAAACGTTCTTGTGTTCAACGAAGACGACAAAGTAATCCAAGTGGACTCTTCGGAACCCTCGATTGTTACCCGCGCAAAACATCTCGGGCTAACTGTGCTCTTGAACAAACCCGAGGAGTCGAAAAGCATGGTCATTCTTGTGAAACCTATTCCATTCTAACTACGTCGGAGTGCGCCAATTGAGCCCGTCCGTGGGAACAGGCACACGTTGGTATTTGCATTTTTTTTTTATGGATATTGTATGTCCAGATCAGCCTGACCCGTCTGCGTCTTATCAGTTTCAACACGAGTTTCAAGAAATGTTTAACAAGTTTGTTAACGAAATGTTTCATGTGACAAGTGAAGATCTTAACCCTTTCAGCGCCGAATTGTTTAAAAAGTAGACTCTTCCATATTCAAAATCGGGCGTCTCCATTACTCATGTAATCAAAATTTGGACAATTTTGATAACTGAAAAGGCAAACAATGCTGATTTCAGGTGAGACAGCTCGTTACGAGCTGAGTCACCTGAAATCAGTATTGTTTGCAAACACCTCAATATTGCCTTTGGCGCTGAAAGGGTTAATCAGATTGTGAGGACGGCTTTACAGGACTTCAGCATCAGTTATTTAACTCTTTCAGTGCCGAATTTCACAAAGTTGACTCTTCCTTGTTGAAAATTGGACCACTCCATTTTTCATCGAAACAGGAAATTTGGTAAAATTTAATGTCTAAGTGGCAAACAATGCAGATTTCAGGAGAGACTGCTCGTTACGAGCTGTGTCGCCTGAATCTGCATTGTTTGCAAAATCCTGTAATTGGTTTTTTGCAGCGAAATAGCGAATTAATACATTTTTACCGATTAACCGAAATGATATTTACAAAATTATCTGCTTTGAATCATAATGCGAAAATAAAATAGATCTACCTTGAATAGTTGAGGTATGATTCGGGATATAGAGCCAGAATGATATTGGAACGTGAGCTTTTTCGCGTTGTCCTACATTATTGTAAATATATATTGTCAAATGTCATTTGAGCCCCGATATACCTACTTATGGAGTCTCAAACGGGATTGACATCAGAACACACACATGATGTTTGTTTGTTGTTATCGTTGCTCCAATCTTTCTCAAAAAGACGAGCCGCGAAAGTTCAGTCAATAACTACGAGTGCTGTCGATCCGGGGGTCACGAGTTCGTACCCCTCGATTATCAACCATCTTTGTAATCAGACTCATTTTTGTCGCCCATCAATGGGACAAATGCGCTGTGCTCTACAAAAACCAACCTTAACCCTTTCAGCGCCGAAATGTATAAAGTAGACTCCTCCATGTTTAAAATTGGGCGTCTCCATTTCTCTTGTAAAAGGCAAACAATGCTGATTTCAGGGGAGACAGCTCGTGACGAGCTGTCTCGCCTGAATCAGTATTGTTTGCAAAAACCTCAATATTACCTTTGGCGCTGAAAGAGTTAACGTAATTATTACACGTGTATATAACAATCTTCTTACGTAACGATGCTAAAATGGACACAACCTTCAGAAGTGTCTCGAACCTCTCTTTGACTTATTGGCAAATCGTACTATTGCCGATCAAGCTTCGCAGATGCGCAGGATGATCTGGATCCACGCTGGTCACAAAACCCTAACGATGGTTTTTGACAGATTGATTGATTGGGGTTTAACGCCATTTTTAACAATTTCTCAGTTATATCACGGCGGCCAGTTCACCTTCTCATGCATTTCCTATTTTTTTCACACCAGTACTCCACACAACAATCTTCCCAAGCAACTGGCTGCTTTTCCACATAGACTTAGCCCATTGGTGGAAGACGAATGACGCATGTTGTATTGACTTTTGTCAATCGTCGGAAGAAAGTTGGCTGAGTCGGGATTCGAACTCACAACCCACGAATTGACAGCCCGCGTCGCTACAGAGCACCGTTTATATTTATAAGATGGAATAAATTGTACATATTTATTACTCGGGAAACGATTTCACTACAAAAGCTTCGAATAAAGTATTAAACTGTATTTTCAATCTTCTTTTGTTTTGCTTTAAATCAACAACGACATCCATTTGAATAGAAAAACAATTTGTGTTGGCGGAGGAAACACCGAGCGGCATAGACTAAAAACAGATTAAAATATGGATCATTAGCTACGTGTAGTAAATGTGACACCTTCTTAATTTATGTATTTATTTATTGGGGTTTTACGCCGCTTTCAACATTATTTCAGTTATATCACGGCGACAGTTCACTTATTCATGATCCCTGGGTAAACAAACCAGTACTAGGCTAGAAAATGTGCCTTCCCCAAGGGCACTCCACCATGACCGAAGTGCCTCGACCGGGGATCGAACCCGGGATACCCGGTTTCGAAATCCCCGACGCTAACCACTCGACCACAGCGGATTCCTGTCACCTTCTTAAAGGTGCCAAACTCCAGATGGAGATAAACATTTGGAAATGATGAAACTTCAGCAAATATTGTTTATTGTGACAACAAAATAAGTAATAATGGTTCTATTTTGGTAGTAAATCAACGGTCAATCAAACAGTCAATCGATAGTCATGAATTGAACAAAATTTGGCATACTGGGTGTGCCTATCCAGTAAAAATTAAGCAAACATGATCAATATTTAGATGTTTATAGTACTGGAAAGATAAATATTACTTTAATTTTAATCCAAGAATTATGATTTTTAATTATTTCAAGACAACTTTTGAACAGTTTTAAAACTTTTACTATACTTTCTATAATCTGGAGTTCAGCACCTTTAAAATAAAATCGTTATCTCACCATGTCTCTACTTTCATAACTGATCACCCATTACCACATATCACTTCAATTCACTATCATAATCAAAATGTTACTTGAAAATGAACGTAGAGGATACATGTGTTCGTTTTCTGTGAGATTGCGAGTTTCATGTTCACTGAGATGCTTACACTCACATGTTCCAGATAATTCCATTTTAACCCTCTTTCCCACATACAACGAATCTGCAGCAGACGACTTTGAAAACATATTGGCAAACATATGTAAAATCTCTAAAATTGAAAATATAAGTATTGAATAGAGTTGGAAATTATGAGCAATTTCTCTATTTGCCAATGTTTTCAAAAGACATCTGCTACCGATGCATCAAAATGCGTCTATAAATGGGAAAGGGTTAAACATGTACATTTCGTATTTCAAACGCACAATATATCATTGTCAGTTGAACAGGTCCCAGCAGGTGGCGCTAGAAACACTCTTCCGTTCCCGCACATGCACAGTTGAAACACGTCGTCGTATTGGGATCCGCTGGCATTCGGTGTACTTATCTGAATATTCTCGAAGAACAGATTTGTCCCATTCAAAATTATCTAAAAAATAGAAAACAATAAACATAATAGGTTTTACGTAACAAGTAAACCTTACTTCGAGACAAATGAAGCGCAAAAATACACCAAAACCTATCTTCGCGACCAATGCAAGATTACGTTACACGAAAACCTTACTTCGCGACCAATGCAAGTCTATACGTTACGCGGAAACCAAACCTCGCGATCAATGCAGGGCTACTTTTCGTGGAAACTGAACTTCGCGACAAACGCAGGGTCTATGCTACACGAGAAACTAACCTTGTGACCAATGCAGGGCTACTTTTCGTGGAAACTGAACTTCGCGACAAACGCAGGGTCTATGCTACACGAAAACTTAACTTCGCGACCAATGAAGGGCCTACGTTACAAGAAAGCCTAATTTAGCAACCAATGCAGGGCCTACGTTACATGAAAACATAACTTCGCGACCAGTGCAGGGCTACGTTACAAGAAAGCCTAATTTCGCGACCAATGCAGGGCTACGTTACACGAAAGCATAACTTCGCGACTAGTGCAGGGCTACGTTACAAGAAAGCCTAATTTCGCAACCAATGCAGGGCCTACGTTACATGAAAACATAACTTCGCGACCAATGCAGGGCCTACGTTACACTAAAACATAACTTCGCGACCAGTGTAGGGCTACGTTACAAGAAAGCATAATTTCGCGACCAATGCAGGGCCTACGTTACAAGAAAGCCTAATTTCGCGACCAATGCAGGGCTACGTTACACGAAAACATAACTCCGCGACTAGTGCAGGGCTACGTTACAAGAAAGCCTAATTTCGCAACCAATGCAGGGCCTACGTTACATGAAAACATAACTTCGCGATCAATGCAGGGCCTACGTTACATGAAAACATAACTTTGACCAATCCATATCCTGATCAGTCTATGCCTCCGAGTTTACTAGATGCCTTACTTCGGATGGATCAAATGTGTCCTATCTTGAGATAGCTCAAGGATTGTAGGTTGGTGGTTCAAACTAGGCGGGTTCAAACCAACGTCCTTATGACACTTTGGACAAGTATGCTGCCGGGCAGGTGTTTGATATAGAGAAAAAAACACCAATTTTGTATCTTAACAATTCTTCTGGTATTGAAATATTACCAGGGTCTTAGTTTTGTACTAGGTCTCAGGTCTAGGTCTTAGTTATCTTAGCATCTTAGTGTACCTTTGCCCAGGAAAACGTACAAAACTAAGACCTAAGACCTAAGACCTGGTACAAAACTAAGACCCTGGTAGATGTTTTCATTTGACTTTCTTTTCATAATATCATTGCTCTGGCATGCATTATATAACTTCAAAAGAGCGGGGGGAGGGGTGCGGGGGTCTGATGCCTAACTTCGGATGGATCAAATGTGTCCTATCTTGAAATAGCTCTACTGAATAATTATCAAAGAATTGTAGGTTGATGGTTCACACTAGGAGGTTTCAAAGCAACGTCTTATGACACTTTGGACAAGTATGCTGCCGGTCAGGTGTTTGATATAGAGAGAAAACACCAATTTTGTATCTTAACAATTCTTCTGGCATTGAAATTTTACCAGGGTCTTAGTTTTGTACTAGGTCTTAGGTCTTAGTTTTGTACCTTTGCCCAGGCTGACGTACACAAATAAGACCTAAGACCTAAGACCTAGTACAAAACTAAGACCCTGGTAGAACTCAAGTGCCTTGGTTATCAACAACAACAACAACAACACGAATATATCGCCGACTAGTTATACATTCATAGATGTATCTTCCGACAAGAAAGAGACACTGATTGGAAATGATTGAGTAAGTTGAACATATGCAAACTAAAGGAGTGAAAGGTATATACTTTAGTGCATAGACGCATTAAATCCTTTCTAACATACAGACGCTTTCTGACGCCTCTGCAGCAGACGACTTTTGAAAAGCATTTTGGCAATAAAAGAAATGTATCATGATGATCTCCAATTGCCACAATGTTTTCAACGCTATTCAATAATCAAAATTTCATTTATTTTGATTTCCCATTTTTTTTCAATAGATGCTTTCAAAGTCGTCTACTGCAGATTTGTTGTTCATCTGGGTTCATACTTTCCATCATAACAACACATCTTCAGCAGTAGATTTCGAAAATATTTAGCAGAAATCAATGAAAACATCTAGTAATAAATGCAAACTTAGACGAAATGAGAAATTTATCATGATTATATTATTCTCCTTTTCCAAAATTGTTTTCAAAAGGTATAGGTTACAGATGCGTCATAACTCACATGTGAAAGAGTAAATCAAGCTATCAAAAGTCCGTGATTTGATCAGCAGATATATATTATTTTATTGGATGTTTAACGCATAATAACGCAGTAGGTATTTTTAAATATTTCTATCCGATTTCTGCATACTAATTCAATACTAATCCTTTACATGCTGCATTCCCCCAAGCTGGTAATTTCACGCTTGAGTTATTGATATTCATTTATATTCATGGAGTAGTCATTGCTTAGCCTTCATAATAGCGCACGATGTATACCTCATATTAGACTGCACGGTTGTGCAGGATGAACTTCGTGTGTATGTATATTGTTCTCAGACAATTATTGTTTAAACCCATTACTTCGTACGCAATTCTGCAGCAGACGACTTTGAACATATTTTATTAAAAAATATCAAATCTCTATAATTGAATGGATAACCTATGACTAAAAGTGGAAAACATTGTGGCAAAAGGAGAAATTGCTCGTTTTGATCAATTTCTTCGTTTGTCACTATGTTTTCAAAAAGCCGTCTGCTGCAGAGGCGTCAGAAAGCGTCTATATGAGGGAAATGGTTAATTAAGAGTTGAACATATTGCAATAAAAGGTGAAATTGCTCGTTTTGATCAATTTCACCTTTTGTTGCAATGTTTTCAAAAGTCATGTTCACTGGCAGGTGTCAAATGTCGTCCGTGTGAAGTAATGGGTTAAAGTGGTATATAAATAAATGTTGTTTTAGGTCGAGTCTGTCGGAAAGAAAAGGGTTCAGCAATTACATTCCCTCATATTAAATATTGAACTTGCCCATGATGATTTAACACGGACAATTTACCATACATGTTGTCAGAAATATCTTCAATTCACACAGTGTTTTCAAAAGACATTTCATCTCAGATGAAACGCAATACAAGTTTTCTAAGGCATTAACTTAAATGACTTTTCAAAATTCACTATACACAATTTCGTGTATTCCCATTTCTTGGGATATAACATACTTAATGAAGTGGTATGTTTTCTTACTTTTACGCCCTTCTATAATGTTCTCATTTAGAAATGATCAGAATGATAAATAACTACAATGTATAAACCCATTAACCACATTCAAACATCGCATGTTGACCCCACGCAAAACAGTAAGTTCATTAAACAGAGGTATCTGTAAATATATTGTTCCCTGAATGGTGTCTCTCACGTCACAGCTGCAGATCGATATTCAAAATAAATAAGTACCTGCAGAAATTACACGAACTAATACAAGTCACACTGGATGCGCAAATAGTCGCTTATTTCAGATAAAGGGTAAAGTTTCACGTAATAACTGGGATTTTGTAAATTATTATATCAAACAGGGTGTTGCGTGGGAACACATTAGCTACGGATTATTAATTCTTTTGAAATTATAAAATAAACTTCTTTTTTTTTTAATCGGAAAATTGATTAACTTTCTCCCACGTGCAGACGCTTTTTGACGCACACGCAGCGGGCGACTTTTGAAAATACTGTATCAAAGGAGGATAATGCGCATGGTGCACATTTATGTATTCACCTCTATTTGAGAATATCACATTCTTTTCTAAAGATATTCTAAATGTTAGTCTAAATGTTTTCAAAGACGTCTGTATTAAAAAAAAATTGTATATCGGAAAAGGTTAACTCTTTCAGCGCCAAAGGCAATATTGAGCTTTTTGCAAACAATGCAGATTCAGGTGAGTCAGCTCGTAACGAGCTGTCTCACCTGAAATCTGCATTGTTTGGCTGTGAGCTATAAAAAATATTCCAAAAATCCTATAACATGAAAATAAAGTCGTCCGAGTTTGAACATGGAAGAGTCTACTTTAAACAATTCGGCGCTGAAAGGGTTAAATGAACCCACTGGTTGGAATGGCTGAGTCATACACTGTGTATGTAAGACACGCATTCTGTGTTGGCGTTTGTTTGATCGTTGCTGTTTGTTTGAATCGGGTCTTACTCCGCATTTAATAGGTTTCTAGGCTATATCACGGCGTTTCCTGGGTAAATTACCAGTTCGATAGAACTAATTATAACATAAAGCCATCACTGCGTAATATAATTAAAATAGAACAGTACATACCGAGGAAAATATTTCATGGATTAATGTTTTAACAATGTTTCAGTTATTTCACGACGTTTCCTTTGGTAAGTTACAAGTACTACTGGTTAATTTATCCTGACACCAGTCAGTCAGTCGAAATCCTAACCCCGCAATCCTGAGTGCAAAGGAGGGCAATACTTACTACCACTTCTAAGGTACTTGGTATGACCCGGCTGAGGATCGAACCCGCCACCTCCCACACCAGAGGCGGACGCTCTTCCATTACACCACTTGTTACAAGTATAGATTAAGCTCCCTGCGTGACACAATACGACACGTTTGCAGTAGACGACTTTTGAAAACAGTGCGGCGAAAGGCGACATTATATTGAAATGACTGATTTGCAGATGTTTCGTGCAAATTAATGTGACAAGAGGGCGTATACCTGACATATGTTAGACTGCTTGGATAGTCACGCATAACTCATCGTTGCTTTACTTATGTCCCGGCTGGCATATATAATCACAGGGACTTTCTCCTCTAAAAATAGATATTACCCTAGTATGCATATATATTAATATAAATAGGGTAATATCTATTTTTAGAGGAGCAAGTCTCTTTGATATAATGGTGATAATGTGTAATGGCATTTGCGTTTATTATCAAATGTTTTAAGGTATTTTTTTGACAACTTATTATATTTATTGGAACCGAACAGTGTGAAACAAGATTACTCAACATATGTTCAAGCTTTGCGGTATTCACCACAATGTTTAAAAACATCCGACTGCACCTATGATAGGTGTTTAAATGTTTATTCGAAAGCTGTTTAATGATGATGAGGAGGATGGGGTGGTTGTGGTCGTGAGGATAGTCTTGATAATGAAAAAATGGAAATGATGATGATGGTTCTGCTGCTGTTGCTGCTGCTGATGATGATAATGCTTATGTTGATGATGATAATACTGGTAATGATGATAATGATGATGATGATTGTGATGATGATATTATGGTAATGATGGTGGTGATGGGGATATATTGGTAATGATGATGATAATGGTGATGATGATAATATTAATAATGCTGCGGCTGTGGAAAATGATGATGATCATGATGATGTTGATGATGGGGGATGATGATTATGGTGGTGATGATGGTGATGATTATGATGATGAAAATGGAAGTGGGGCTTATGATGATAACGATGATTTTGATTATCAGAAATAACGATTGAGAATACAAACCATTTTATCCGCTTTCAAAGTTATATCTTGGGAACTTTGTATCTTTACATCTCCTACTGGAGCCTCGATTAAAACATTACTTCTTCCACTGAGTAATATGGAACTGGACGATGATTCTAACCTAGAACAAAGATTGAGGCACTCTTTAGGAAACCGTACGTTGTATGGAGTCAATGCAACGAGAGAGGCTATAGAAAATTAGCCTCTCTCGGGCGAAAACTAGTCCTTAGCTCTGAAAAAGATATCTGAGCACAAACAAGAAACTCGGATAAAACACTTCTGATTTGTCAATTTCGGAATTAAGTTGCTTCTGATCAATATTATATTCTTGTTAACAAATTCTGAGCATGGAATAATTTAAATAGTTTTGGAGCCTGACCCACAAAAAATAAAAAGTCTAAAAACGTTCCCTTTGCGCAGAAATAAAATCCATACTTTAAATATAACTTCTGATTGGTCAATTTCGAGAATTAATTTATTTCTGACCAAAAATCGAGCACAGAGAATTTTGTTGTAGTTTTGGAGTTTCTTGAGTAGGCCTATCCAGGACGCAGACACCAAAAGTGATACATATAAGTTTGAAATAAATGAATTTAAACTTAAACAAGAGCGCCAGTATGTATATACATGCGTATTGTATCATAGGAACATGCGTACCAATTTTCATTTGAATATTTTGAACGGTTTTTCAGTTATGATGTAAGATTTAACCCTTTCCCTCATGTACACGCTTTCTGACGCCTCTGCTTCAGACGACTTTTTGAAAACATAGTGACAAAAGAAGAAATTGCACAAAACGTGCAATTTCTCCTTTTGCCACAGTGTTTTCCACTTTTTGTCATAGGTTATCCATTCAATTATGGAGATTTTCTATGTTTTGACAAAATGCGTTCAAAGTCGTCTGCTGCAGAATTGTTGTATGAGGGAAAGGTTTAAGGCTTTTGACGACGCAGACAGATAACGCAGACGACGAAGACGTCAAGGGTATCACAAAAGGCCGACATGTTTTCGTTTGAAAATCAGACGAGCTAAAATACACGAACAAACGTTAAAACCATCGAATATTTTACCTTAACGATCCTTTTCTGGGTCCTCGTATATTAGGCGTTTCTACGGAACCATTGAATATAGCTTTACCTGAAGTAAACGAGATTGCGTCATGCGAAAACGGCCCTTGTGACATAACCAAACAGGGAAAGTATATACATTCACTCGCCTCAGCCTCACTGCTTGCCGATATGTAAATAAGGATTTACTTATCTCTTTCAAATAAGATACATGTTATCCTTTTTTTTCTACAAAGAACACCTTATAGATCGTTTAACACTTTTCCGAATAAATCAAATACATACAGTATTGAACTTATTATTATTGAAGTGATGAATACATCGTAGCAGAAGGAGAAAGGAGAAATTGCTCATCTTTTCTAAAGTCGTTTGCTAAATATGTGTCAAAACGTAACTCTAAGTCGTCTTCTGCAGATGTACCAAAATGTGTCGTCAAAGTCGCCAAGTCCAGAGTCATTAACGTGTCATCAATGGGATATAAAGAGTATATGTGGAAAGGTTAGCGGTTGCCTTGAAAACCAGAAAATGCGTAGACAGTTGAACTGGTAACCATGATATAACTGTAATACTGTTGAAAGCGGCGTCAAACCCAAGCCAATCGTTGTAAGATATTGGGTAAAACTTCGCTCATCTATTTATCACTATGATTGCCTCAGACGTGTAGTTGTAGAAGATCCGCCTCGGATGCAGGATGTCGCTGGCTCGATCCCCGGTCGGGTCATACCAAATACTCAAAAATGGAAGTCATGGCTTCTCCTCCTTGGCACTCAGGATTGTTAGATTTGTATTACGACTGACAGGTTGGTTTCAGTATAAATTGACCAGAGGTAATAGTAACTGACACATGGAAACGCCGTGATATAATTGAGAAATTGTTGAAAGCGACATAAAACACCATACATACAAAATACCTACCACTGTATGTTACTTCATCTATTCCATACGTAACTTCCTTATCCGTTACTTTAAATCTGGTTTTACCATTAAAATCTTTAACTTCGAAACTCTCGCACGATGCTTCTATTTTATTATTATCTGTGGAAAAAAATGAACATCGTTAAATCAAAGCGATAACAGTCGTATTGGCTTCAATGGATAGTGTTACATCTCAGATTCTTTATTGGTAAAGCGTCCACTTCGGGTAACCGGATCACACAAAATACTTTAACAAGGGTAGAAATGGCCTCCTTTCCTTGACGATCAAGGATTCGGTAAACAACATGTGTGACTCGCTAGTGTCTTGATAAATCGATCAGTCGAACTGATAACTTAGTTAAAACGAAATACCAAACACGAATAATGGGGAAAGAGAGCTTTTAATAACATACAACCTAACTACAGCTCCACTAATTGAACATATAAAAGCGCGCACATGCAAACAAAAGGGAGTATTGTTACAATACTCAAGAATTACAATATTATGTAGGAGCATTAAAACAACATGAACATCACAGGCAATTGAAATATGCGCGTCAATGATTAGCCTGCATGATTGAATGTCTTTATAATCAAATGATAATTCAATTAGGAAACGCTAACTGAACAATTGGTGAAAACACCTTACAACCAAAACATATCACGTCGCTTCATGCGCGGGAATCTAATGGGACTAAACCCCCCTGCCAATAGGTGGTTTAGTCAGAATAAACATGTATATTCAGGGCCATACATAACCGTACCAGCGGCGATCCGGTAGATCAGTCGGTGGTGACGCGGGCTGTCGATCTAAGGGTTGCGAGTTTGATCCAAGCTATTCCAACATTCTTTCCGACGCTTGATAAATGTGAATGGGATAAGTGCTATTCGTTTTTCAGATATCGGCTAATATTGGACAAGTGACCAGTCGAATGGAAAGACTAGTGTGTGGAGTACTTGTGTAAGAAAGCTAGGAAATACATTGATAGGTTAACTTGCCGGCCTGATACATGTATGACTGAACACTTGTTATACCAGCGTTCATCCTCACTCGATTAATCCAGCAAGGTGAACCGATATGATTTTAGCGAGTCGCTGCTTATGAACAGGTTCCACTGGCTTATTCTCTGTACGCATAGTAAAAGAAAAATGTATTTTATCGCCAGACAGTGCACATATCAAATTAGGTGTGTGTTTGATATGTCCTCTTACGCCAACATCTTTCCGCAGAACAAGCGACTGTCAATCCTTTCACCAAAGCAGACGCATGCATCATCATCATCATGGAAAAATACATTTTCCTACTGATTTATCTTCAACCTCATTAATTATAATTTTATTTATAGAGGTTTTCATGTTCAACAAATCTGCATCAGAAAATTTTGGAAAGCATATAGGCAAGCGTTTTAAAGTAAAATAAAAGTAATAGTATTGGATAAAATTGAACGCTTCGTAGCAAAAGGATTTGTTTTTAGTAAAATATCCTTTTGTCACATTGTTTTCATAAGTCGTCTGCTGCAGCTGTATCAAAATCGAGTCTTGATGTGCGATACATTTAAATTTTACACAGTTGTCTTACCTATAATTAAAGTATTTGATGAGTTATCCGCGTTCTCTCCCTTTAGGATGATGCCCTTTCTGGAAAGTATCTCTAACGGTTTGTCCTACAATCGAGAATAACGTTACGTGACGAATCATCAAAATGCAGTGTCAACTTTAAACAACATTGAATAATCAAGCTATTACACTTTGAACAGGACTGGCGAACAATGTAGACCAAGATCAGGCTGCACATTCGTGAAGTTTGATGTTGGTCTACATCGCTTCTAAATTTCCCACCTGTCGACACATTTCGACGCATCTACAGCGTAATTTGTGTGACAAATTGCCAGAATGTTTTCTTTAATCAATTAATGTACTTTCTTTTACAAAGACTTTATAAAATGTTGCCTGGATGTTTTCAAAATCGTCTGTTACTGATTTGTTGTACATGGAAAAGTGTTAAAGGTTCTGAATTCCAGAAAATAGATATTATAATAAAAAACTGTTGTCTTGAAATATTAGAATCATAATTCTGGGATAAAATTATAGAAATAATTTCACTTTCCAGTACAATAAACATCTAAATATGGATCGCGTTTGCTTCAAATTTTACTGGGTAGACATAACCAGTAAGCCAAATTGTGTACATGTTCATGAACTACTTATTAACTACTTACTTTGTTGTCACTATTAGCAATATTTGCAAAATGTTCAACGCTTCAAAATTATTGACCTCCATCTGGAGTTCAGCACCTTTAAAGGCTAGTTCATAATTATGTTAGAACCTGACAACGGTCAGCGGTGATTCAATGGTTGTGGGTTTAAGGCCGGCTTCAACACTCTCTAAGCCATATCACGGAAACCACTTCACCTATCCACGTTTTTCCTGTCTTTTTGTTTACAACAGTACTCCACTCAACTGGTTGCTTTTCCACTTACATCAGCAATTTAGAAACATAACCTGTTTTAACAACTTCTGTAGTTTAAGTGATTTTGGTATAAGTGATTTTGGTACCTTGTTTCCTTCTTATTTAGAGACATAAACTGTTGTAACCACTTCTGTAGTTTAAGTGGTTTTGGTACCTTGTTTCCTTCTTATTTAGAAACATAAACTGTTTTAACCACTTCAGTAGTTTAAGTGATTTAATTACCTTGTTTCCTTCTAAATTAGAGATATAAACTGTTTTAACAACTTCTGTAGTTTAAGTGATTTTGGTACCTTGTTTCCTTCTTATTTAGAGACATAATCCGTTTTAACAACTTCTGTAGTTTAAATGATTTTGGTACCTTGTTTCCTTCTTATTTAGAGACATAATCCGTTTTAACAACTTCTGTAGTTTAAGTGATTTTGGTACCTTGTTTCCTTCTAATTTAGAGACATAAACTGTTTTAACAACTTCTGTAGTTTAAGTGATTTTGGTACCTTGTTTCCGTCTTATTTCGAGACATAACCTGTTTTAACAACTTCTGTAGTTTAAGTGATTATGGTACCTTGTTTCCTTCTAATTTAGAGATATAAACCGTTTTAACAACTGTTGTAGTTTAAGTGATTTTGGTACCTTGTTTCCTTCTAATTTAGAGATATAAACCGTTTTAACAACTTCTGTAGTTTAAGTGATTTGGGTACCTCGTTTCTTTCTTAGTTCGAGACATAATCCGTTTTAACTTCTGTAGTTTAAGTGATTTAATTACCTTGTTTCCGTCTAATTAAGAGATATATACCGTTTTAACAACTTTTGTAGTTTAAGGGATTCTGGTACCTTGTTTCCTTCTAATTTCGAGATATAAACTGTTTTAACAACTTCTGTAGTATACGTTACCTTGTGTCCGTCTAATTTCGAGATATGAACTGGTTTAACAACTTGTGTAGTTTAAGTGATTTAGTTACCTTGTTTCCTTCTAATTTAGAGACAAAAACTGTTTTAACAACTTCTGTAGTTTCCTGTATGTATACACCATCACTGTGAAGTTTTATATTCCCGAAGTGTAGTCCAGCCTGCGAATGAGAATAATAATGAAACTGTATGTAAGCAGGAGTCCAGAGAAGAAGGTGTTTACAGCTCTTTTCCCTAAAATATCTTTCTTATTATCCAACCAAAGCTTATTATGTGGGTACTCACTGAGACGATTTGTTTGAGTACTTACAGCATAGTGTTAGAGGGTAAAATATGGACTTTAGAACATACAAAACTCTAGAGCTTTGATATAATTTATCATAGTAGATTAACCCTTTCCCAAATAGATCTACACAGAATCGACAGCATACGACTTTGCAAACATCTGGTAAAAATATGGACATTTCAAAAGGCGATAATTAAATTATTGAAAGGAGTTGCAAAATGAGAACTTGCCCTTTATGAACTTTGCAATATGAACACAATACAGTGTGAAACGCTTTACAATGTGAAAATTCGTACAATGTGAAACGCATTAAAATGTGAAAAGTCTTATAATGTGAATATTCTTACAATGTGAATCATCGTAAAATGTGAACAAAATCTGTCAATGTTAAAACGTCTTACAATGGCAACAGTTTTACAATGTAATCATTATTACACTGTGAAATTCCTTACACTTTGAAAAGACGTTCAATGTTAAAACTCTAACGATGTGAAACGCCTAATACAATGTAAAAACCATAACAATGTGAAACGCCTTACAATGGTAACAACTTTTCAACGTGAAACATCTTTGAATAGTGTAACGCCTTTCAATGTGGGAAAGTCTTACGATATGCAGCGCCTTACAGTGTGAAAAGTCTTACAATGTGGCACTCTTTGCACTGTTAACAATCTGACACTGTGAAACTCTTTACACTCAATATTAAAAGTGTTACAATGTGAAAGGCCTAACAATGTGAACAAAATATCTTACAACGTTAAATCCTCCTGCAAAGTGAAATTCCTTACAACGTGAAACGCTTAACAATGTGAACAATCTTATAATGTGAAACGGCTTATAAATGTGAAATTATTACAATGTGAAAAGCCTTACAATGTTGAAGTCGAGTACACGTAGTATCCATGCCGTTATTGCCAGGTTCATGATCACAATGATCAGTATAAACAACACGACGGCGTACAAACACTGCTTCCTCCAACCGTAGATCCCGGCCGGCTGGTAGCCCGAGTCCGTGAAGTCTGATGACTTTCCCTGACCCATCGTATCTGAAATTATATGTTTTATTTTTTTATTATTTCACTTAGTGCCCACAAACATCAGCCAATGATTCCCATGATATCTGGCGTTAGAACGGCACATAGGGTGTTCTTGGTTTTATTTCATTGTGATGTTTAATGTGTAATTAACTAATTATTGTTTAAAAAGGAGAAACAGACCGGTATGTGCGCCTTTTGACAAGGACATTGGTTGCGGTGTATACATTAAAAAAATGCGTTGAAAAGTACAGAAGAAGGTTTGCATGTAAAGCTATAACTACGGAAACATTCAGTTCACTCCCATGTCTAAATAATATAGAAATAGATGGAAAACGCTAAATCTTATAGATCGGATTTCTTTTGCATTGCTTGATAATTTTATATCATAGCCATAGTTCAATTAAAACATGTAAAGACACGAACATCATACGTTTACGGTTCAATTGCCTCAGATGGATGCACTAACCATTCCCCGGTTAATTTAAACACTATGGTGGTTTTTATAATAGCCTTCTTGGCAAAGGTTTGATCACATTATAAGAGTAGTGGATGTTCTGAGTGCATAATCGGCATGCAACTGCAATCATTGTAAAATCCTTAGTAAAACAACTCGGGAACTTAAACCTACAACACATCGTTGCACCAGATGGATGCACTAACCAGTACATCGAGCGTAATTAATATAAGCGGAAAGCCTGTTTCGTAATCGATGCAAAATAAATAAGTTAATTAAAACCAAACCAACCAGTACACAAGCCAGGGTGGTGTGATTGTTTGGTTGGTGTTTTACACCGCTTTCAACATTTTGTCAGTTACACCGTGGTGTTTCCTGGATAAATTACCAGTACTACTTGTCTATTTATTCTAAAACCAGCCGGTCAATCGTAATGCTAACCCCTCAACCGTGAGCGCCAAGGAGAGCGGCCAATTACTACCAGTTTAATGCATTTGGTATGACCCGGCCGGGATTGAACCCGTCACCCCCGCACCAGAAGCGGACGCTCCAGGTGGTGCAAATTAGAGTCTATAATTTACTTCCTCCTATACAGTAAAATAAGAAACAAGAGGGCCATGATGGCCCTATATCGCTCACCTGATTTAATAGAACTTCAATAGTTTTCAAAGTTTTTACTCTATACATATAAGGAAAACAAGCAACCCCCCTGGAGGCCATGTTTTTCAACGGATCGGATTTATTTGAATAACCTTGGTAGAAAGTCACCCAAGGAAAATTTGTGCTAAATGATTTTTAAATCAGGCAGGTGATTTTGGACAAGAAGATTTTTAAAGATTTTACAATGCACATATAAGAAAAACTAGCCCCGGCCATGGCGGCCGTGCTTTTCAATGGAACGGATTATAATTTGAACAATCTTGATAGAGGGTCCCCCAAGGACAATTTGTGCCAAATTATCTTTAAATCGGGCCAGTCCTTTTGGACAAGAAGATTTTTAAAGAGTTTACAATGCACATATAAGGAAAACAAGCCCCGCCCCTGGCAGTCATGTTTTCCAATGGATCGGATTAATTTGAATAATCTTGGTAGAAGTTTCCCCAAGGAACATTTTGTGCCAAATTATCTTTAAATCAAGCCGGTGCTTTTTGATAAGAAGATTTTTAAAGATTTTACAATACACATATAAGGAAAACAAGCTCCGCCCCCTGGCGGCCGTGTTTTTCAAAAATTCTTTGAACAACTTTAAAAGAGGACCACCTAAGGACCATTCCTCTGACGTTATTTTGAAATCTGTCAATCGGTTTAGTTGGAGAAGTCATTTGTAGGAAATTGTTAACAGACGAACGGACGTACAGACGACGCAGGACGGCGACGACGATGACGACGACGACGACGGACGCCGGACGGTGAGTGATCACAAAAGCTCCCCTCGCACTTCGTGCTTAGGTGAGCTAAAAAGTAATTGTCAGCTTATTCAGGAACACTACATACTTGAGCCGTTCCACGAGAAAACCAACACTGTGGACTCTGCGTAAAGTATTGACACGGATCAGCCTACGCATTCCATGCAGGCTAACCCGGAGAGACACTTTTCGTCTGCTATGTATTTTCTGTTTCAGAAATCATTACACTGTACCTCTATCCCCCTGAGACGGAATGTGTCGGCCCGGATTAGCCTGCACAGACAGCGCATGCTGATCTTGGTCGATACATTACGCAGAGTCCATAAAGTTGATTTTCTCGTGGAACGGCTCATATTATAATATCCTTGGTTTATTTCGGCATCATAATGGTTTAATAATACCCATCTTGGCACGGGTTCCGTCCCGCAACGAGGGAGATGGAAGGTATTTTCACGGTGATTAACCAGGTAGGTGTAAATTACGAGCGTGAACATCGCACGCGATAACCAACAACATACAACAAAACCTGCAGCAGACGACTTGAAAATCATCTAGACTAAATTATGGAATATATCTATAAATGAAAGGATTGTGTTTGAATGCATTGTGTTTGAATCGATTTGAAAACATTGTGACAAAAGGAGAAATTGCTCCTAATGAGCAATGCATCCTTCTGCCAAATTATTTACAAAAGTCTTCTACAACGTCTGCGTCAGATGCGTAAAAACGCGTATGCAAGTGGGAAAGTGCTATATAACCATTAACCTGCTTTACATGACTATAAAACAACATTTATATATCAGCTTAATGGCAACTTCATACTGCATTGCGAACAGTGAAGACCAATATTAGCCTGCACATTGGTGCAGTCTAATCTTGGCCCGCAGTGTTCACTACTCAATCATTGTAATGATCCTTAGAAAATATATTTGGCCATTCCACGAGAAAACCAACATTATGGACTCTGCGTAATGTATCGACCCAGATCAGACTATGCTGATCTGGGCCGACACATTCTGTCTAAGGGTGATAGAGATATAGAGTAATGATTCCTGAAACCGAAAATCCACAGGAGGCGAAAAGTGTCTGTCCGACTTAGCCTGCGCGGCATGCTTAGGCTGATCCGGGTCGATACTTTACGCAGTCCACAATGTTGGTTTTCTGGTGAAACGGCTCATTTATAATGTGTATGTATTAAGGGTATTAAGTGAATTTTAATATTATTATTGTCATATCATTGAAATGAACTATTGTATTTATCATTTTTTATCATAATTAATGTTACTATTTTTTATTTTTTATTATTAGTAGTATCATCATCCATTTTATCAGAGACTAATTTAATTGTCCATGGAATATTTTGTATTACTATTGCAAACATACATTCAAGATTTTGAATGTTGAAGCATTAAAAAGTATCTACGAAAAACTGTGCTTCAAAGCATTCCATAAACCCGTAAAACCTGTTCCTAATTGACAGAAAGTCTGGTCCTTTAGTACAGTTTACTTCTTCAGACGTCTACAAAGTAGAATGGCCCGAGCAATCTCCTCTTTTCTCACAATGTTGGTATACTGATAAACCTTTTCCACTTGTAGACACGTTCTGACGTATATGAAGCAGACGACCTTTAAAATAATAGTGACTTAATTTGTAATGCGAAAGTGTTCATGATGAGCAAACATCTTCCTTTGTAATAAATATTTCAACTCTTTTCAAGGATTATACTTTCATTTAAAGAGAGTGTCCGTGTTTTCAATTATTATAATTTTATTTATTGAGAGTTTCCATAGTCTTGCCTCGATGCTTTCAATGTGGTCTGCTGCAGATTTGTTGTTAGTGGTTTAGCGTATAAATATAAATCATATCTGGACGATTAAGCACCGACGAATCAGAATATTTTACTGGTAAAAAACTAACAATGAACTGATAATTGATAGAACACTGCTGCACTGGAATGTGTACAGCCGCGCCGAGGTCCAGAGAACGAGGAGTATAAAGCTCTTTTCCCCACAATATATCTCTTATTACCCAACGAAACCCTATGTTATGGATATTCAAAAGAATCGTCTCGTTGAGATGATTCTTTTGAGTACCACATCATAGGGTTATAGGGTCAGAAAAAGGTTTAAGAACATTTTAAACGCCCTTTATGTAGAGCTATGATACAGGTTTTTGTTGTTGTCTGTGTAAACAAGAGATGTTGATGAACAACATAGCTTACATAGATATGACAAAACTGCCACATCTAAAATGATAACGGAACGAAATATATGATAAAACATACCACATCTAATATGATAAAGAAATCGATATATATGATAAAACATGCAAACATCTAATATAATAAAGACATCGATATACATGCTTAAATCATACCACATCTAAAGTGATAAAGAAATCGATAGATATAACAAAACATACCACATCTACATAATATAATAAAGGAATTGAAAGATACATGTATGGCAAAACAGAGAGAGAGAGAGAGAGAGAGAGAGAGAGAGAGAGAGAGAGAGAGAGAGAGAGAGAGAGAGAAGAGGAGAGAGAGAGGAGAGAGGAGAGAGAGAGAGAGAGGAGAGAGAGAGAGAGAGAGGAGAGAGAGAGAGGAGAGACGAGAGAGAGAAGAGAGAGAGAGAGAGAGAGAGAGAGAGAGAGAGAGAGAGAGAGAGGAGAGAGAGAGAGAGAGAGAGAGAGAGAGAGAGAAGAGAGAGAGCTGAGGAGAGAGAGAGAGAGAGAGAGAAGAGAGAGAGAGAGAGAGACGAGATGAGAGAGAAGAGAGAGAGTGAGAGAGAAGAAGAAGAGATAGAGAGAGAGAGAGAGAGAGAGAGAGAGAGTGAGATGAGAGAGAGGAGAGAGAGAGAAGAGAGAAGATGAGAGAGAGGACTGAGTGGTGAGAGAGAGAGAGGAGAGCTAGTAAGTAACCTCCAAACAGGGACAAGTATATTAACATTGGAATGATAGTGGTCCCCTAGGCGCAATAGACTAATTGCCCAACAGTGTAGATCTAAAATCAGGACGGGGGGTAGGTTGTTTGGCGCGGATTGCAGAAGTTAAGTAAATTAATTATTCGAGGTGGAAGGGGGGTTAATGCCGTTTGCAAACATTATCTCAGTAACACACGGCGACCAGTTCACTTATTCATGATCCTCTGGGTGAACAAGTCAGGACTCAGGCTAGGAAATATGCTTGCCCCAAGGGCACTCCAATATGCTAGTAGCGAACGAGCGCGCCGCGGGACTGGATCGAACTCGGGACGGCCCGGTTTCTTATCGGAGATCGCTGGCTGATCCGGTTATGCACTGGCCTGCAAATGACACAAGTAACGATTTGTTTGCGCAAAGCGCCGCCCATAGTGTACACAGACGATGGAAATGTATTATCAGATCATCCCTGGCTGTAACTATACGTTCGTAGACAGTGTGGACAAGGGAAGTTTCACCCTTTCCCAAACTGTTTTGAATTATGTATACACATGATATCTCATCAACAGCAGTTTGTAGATATATTCTATCCGGTAAAAAATGTAAAGGAATATAATTACATTGTAGATTAAATATTAAAAATATACACAAGACGAAAATTGCTCATCAACTAATTTCTGTCTGGTAATGGTTAATTATAGGTTTTAGTCGGATACCTGGAGAATATCCGCACATCAAAGAAAAACCGCATACCTCTGTGTTCTATTAGAGTATGTGGTTTTTTTTTTAAATGTTTCTATATATGATACGCTATATATTATATGAGCCGTACCGCGAAAAAAAAAAAAAAAAACATTATGGAACTCTGCGTAATGTATCGAACCAGATCAGCTCTGCGCAGTCCGCGCAGGCTAATCCGGGCCGACACATTCCGTCTCAAATTGAAAGAGGTGTAGAGTAATGATTCGTGAAACAGAACATCCCACAGGAGGCGAAAAGTGTCTGACCGGGTTAGCCTGCGCGGCATGCTTAGGCTGATCCGGGTTTGATACTTTACGCAGAGTCCACTATGTTAATTTTCTCGCGGGACGGCTCATATGGTAATAATACTGTAGACAGTATTTCCGTATGAACTGATACAATATATTCAAAGTCGATTTGCTTTGAAAATAAGTTAACCCTATGAAATTACGAAGGAATGAATTTTATATAGATTTGAAAAAAAACATTGCGGAAAAAGATTTACGAGCAATATCTCGTTTTTCCACAATGTTATTTTTTTTTAAATGTCGTCTGCTGCATAGGACGTCAGAAAATCGTCCTGTTTTATTGGGAACAAATATTTTGAAACACTACCTTAACCTTTTCACTACCTGCAGAACCATTCTGACGCATCTGCACCAAAACGATGTTTAACCCTTTCCCTCATATTACGCTTTCTGACGCCTATGCAGCAGACGGCTATTTGAACACATAGTGACAAAAGAAGAAATTGCACAAAAACGTGCAATTTCTCCGTTTGCCACATGTTTTCCACTTTTAGTCATAGGTTATCCATTCAATTATAGAGATTCTCTACTTTTTCATAAAATGTGTTCAAAGTCGTCTGCTGCAGCATTGTTGTATGAGGGAAAGGGTTAATAAACAGTGTGGCAACAGAAGAAACGCGTTCATTCAGTCTGATCTGACATTTTCACTGTTCGTTATAAAGGATTTCAATAAACTTCGGAAAAGCAGTCTCATTTTGATCCAATAACATGAATGCGCAGGCAGACGTCTGTTCGTATGTTTATAAATCGAGGGGCTTGGCGTGAAACGGTTGTAACTCAAAACCTATTTTGAAAACCCTGGATTGGGGGCCAATTTTTGACCCTTTTGTAAACAATGCAAATTTAGGTGCCATTGCTTAGAACGAGCAATGGCACCTAAATTTCCATTGTTTTCCAAGAAAAGTGATTTAAA
>JASEVX010000006.1:21341887-21383141 GCA_031761405.1 Serripes groenlandicus
AGCTTCCCCAGGAAGACGATTGACGCTTGTCGCATTGGCTTTTATCAAACGTCGTAAAGAATGTTGGCCGAGCTGGGGTCGAACACACAACTTCTGGATTGACAGACTGCGTTGCTACCGACTGTGCTACTGTCATACATAAGTTTCTGACTTCTTCTATAACATATTTGAGAATAATGCAGAGCCAGAGCTGGCTGATCTGGTTCTACACAGGTCAAAATTGCCCTAGTCTGTAAGAATGACAGTGGATTATTGAGAAATAATCATGGAGTGTATGTTGATAAGCTCACGGTTTTGAACATAGTGTTTGTTTTATCAAATAATAATTACGACTGTTTACCCTGTCTCCAGTCAACAGTAAATAAAAAGTATGAAATAGTTAGTTGAGCTGTAAGATCGAATTATATATACACTGGAGGAAAACCAAGCAGCTATAATCACTCTTTACATGTACCTAGCTTCTCGTGAAATATCTCTTTAAATGGTCACTTTGTGAAATATTTCAATCTGACACTGATAAAAAATATCCTCTTTTTATTCAATTGAACATGTTCGTCTGTATTTTCTAGTTTAGAAGAGATACTTGTAATACATGAATAAGCGGGTAGATCGAATAGAGCGCTCACTGTTTATTACCACTTTATCTGAACCACCGTTTGTGTCAGATTGTTTTGATATAACACAGCTATATAGACTGACTTTTACAATTAAATAGGAGAGCTGAGTGTACCATGAGTTCTTGGTTAAGTGAGTTAGAGAAAGAAAGACACACTCAAACGCAGAGAGAGAGAGAGAGAGAGAGAGAGAGAGAGAGAGAGAGAGAGAGAGAGAGAGAGAGAGAGAGAGAGAGAGAGAGAGAGAGAGAGAGAGAGAGAGAGAGAGAGAGAGGAGAGAGAGAGAGAGAGAGAGAGAGAGAGAGAGAGAGAGAGAGAGAGAGAGAGAGAGAGGAGAGAGAGAGAGAGAGATGAGAGAGGAGAGAGAGAGAGAGAGAGGATGAGACGAGAGAGAGAGAGAGGAGAGAGAGAGGAGAGAGAGAGAGAGAGAGAGAGAGAGACTGCATACAGACAGACAGACAGACAGACAGACAGACAGACAGACAGAGAAACAGACATATTGAGATACAGAGAGACGATGAGACAAAGAGAAAGTGAGATAAAGAGAGACAGAGAGACAAATATAAACGAAATAGAGAGAGACACAGAGAGAGACAGAGAGATGTATCTGGTCGATTCGGTACCATCCTAAGAAAGCGTTCTGTTTGCACATAGATCTGCGATAGCGACCTTTTAGGCCGAAAACATTAAAGGAAGATAACACCGTCCTAATAATCTATGTAAACTGAGCATATATAACATGGACGAGTCTGCCTTGAGGGCACACTCAGCTTAATGTACACCAGTATCTCCCCTAACGAGTCCAGCGAATAAGGAATAATTCTTAAATCCGAAATAGTGTATGAAATATTGGTGGAAAAGGAGTTATCTCTTAATAACTTAACAAGACATTTATTAGCCAGTAAAGATTCAGATCAACCTGCGCATCAAACTATGAGTCAAACTAGCACTCAAGAAGCGTGAGAGACACAGTGAACATTTCGAGCAAAGAGGGGTAGTACGAATATGCAAATTGATTGTTTTCTACACTTGTCAAGTATACTAAAAGATTAAGTGGTATTTAAAATAGACTCGCTCAGATTTGCATGTAAATGAGTCAATAGCAAATTCTTTTTATTTTTTTCCAAACAATATATTCAAAAGTTGTCTTCGAAATTTCTCAAAATTAGGAATGTCCGCAGTTTTTCTAATAAAGGACAGCTGCAAAGGCAATTAAGTCTATCGTGGTGTCTGTGAAAGAATTTACAAATGGATATGAAAGGCTTTTACAACTGACCTAAAATATACTAACCTTGAAGCGTAAGCAGTTGTACTTCTCACTATCTAAACGGATCACCTATTTGCCAAACTATGTGTTAACATGCATGCTTCGTCTAGCTTTGCAAGCATCAACTGTCAGCTGATAAGCCCATCACTGTTGACATTATCGTGATAAAACACACCCTTCTCACATGGGAAAAATATGAACACACTATGATGTAAAACACTCTTATTTCATGTTTGAAAACATTGTTGAAAAACAGATGCAATTGGTTGCACTAAATCCGTTTTCGAATTATGTTTATTCTTTCTACAAATGTATAAGACAAAAAAAGAAAATTAAAACCGTAAAGCAAAACTAAAATTCTTAGTCTACAGTAAAAGACAAAAGTGGCAAAGGTATATAATACATATAAACACTAAAAACTAATGGCTTATAAGCAACCACTTCCTCTCTCTGTGAATAATTTTCCAGAAATAACTCTCGTACGCTCTGTTTTGGATAGAACCTCATCGCGGATATATTCCCACGTACAAAACAAAGGTGAAATACTACCACGAGATTAGAATGGAAACAGGCCAAATATATTTCTGTCCATTTCCCAACGTACAACAAGTCAGCAACATGCAGACAACTTTGCAAACATTAACCCTTTCCCTCATATAGACGCTTTCTGAAGCCTCTGCAGCAGACGGCTTTTTGAAAACATAGTGGCAAAAGAAGAAAGTGCACAAAACGTGCAATTTCTCCTTTTGCCACAATGTTTTCCACTTTTTGTCATAGGTTATCCATTCAATTATGGAGATTTTCTATTTTTTGACAAAATACGTACAAAGTCGTCTGCTGCATAATTGTCGTATGAGGGAAAGGGTTAAGTAAAAAGTATGGAAGCTCTCTATAAATGAAAGAGCTATCATAAAATAAAAATGAAAGCATTGTGACCAAAGGGGAAATTGCTCATTATGAGCTTTCTCACAAACCATAAATCAGCAACAGACGACTCTTGAAACATTTAGTCCAAAGTATGGAAACTCTCCATAAAAGGTTAATTTAAGAACAATAATTGAATAAATATGAGCATTGTTCTCATTTTGTCACAATGTTTTCAAAAATCGTTTGCTATACAGACGTCAAAAAGCCTTCATAAAAAAAGACATTCTAATTGGCCATTTTGAGAGTATCAGTAAGAAATAGAGATTTCTTCAGTAAGCTAGAAAGGAAAGTAATGGTATATATTATAGTAGACATGTGCCAGCGAAAAGGTGTGAACATTGACTCTTTACCGGTGTAATGGCGTTCCCTCCTTAGCGCCCAGAATTGTGTGGTTAGAATAACGACAGGGTCCCTGATAAATGGACAAATACCCCAGAAAATGCCGAGATATAACTAAAAGAAATATGAAATATTGTAAGTGGCATAAAAGATTATGCAAATCATTGAATTTAAGCCTTTCTCGTAATACGTTTATAAATGACATATCTGCAGCAGACGACATCGAAAACATCTGGTTATGAGTATCGAATAGAGTTGAAAATAGTGTGACAAAATGAGTAATTGCTAAGACAAAGAAAGAAGGTCGTCTCCTTTAGAGGTCTCCAGAAAGCTCTAGCGTGTGGGAAAGGGTTAAGTCCCTGGGGATATGATATCCGAAATTAAGGGACTTGTGCCAGTCTTTTTCTAGCGTTTGTTCCTAAGCTGAATCCACGGAGTACGTCGGATACTTGGAGTTTTCTTTGAACACGGGGGCCTATCATGTGGGGGGTAAATAACAATAAGAGGCCATCGTAAAGGGGAATTTTTCGACAGATCAAGAAACGGATCGTTTCATGTGTTGATTCCTTAACAACAAGACAGCAGCAGACGATTTTGAAAACTTCTAGGCAAAACCATAGAAAATCTCTTTAAATGATGGTATATTTATTGAATGGAGTTGAAAATATTGTGGCAAAAGAATAAATTGCTCGTTTTGATCAATTTCTTCTTTTCACAAGGTTTTTAAAAGTTGGCTGCTGTAGATGCTTCAGAAAGCGTCGTAGATGCTTCAGAAAGCGTCTGCATGTGGGAAAGGGTTAATACACAAATGTATGCATACATATTTCTATTTAAAGACATGTAAATACAGAGATGCGCAATTTTTAAAATAAGCAAAGATCAATAAGCAAAGATCAAATCCCGCAAAATATCGCGGGTGTTTATACATATTGGTCTCTGGTCTATTCGTTGCATGATAATGATGTTCATGATGATGATGATGAGGATGATGTTGATGATGATGACGACGATGATGTTCGTGATGAAAAAAAAAAAAAATGATGGTGATGATGATCATCATACACTATACCAGGGACGTCCCTGACTATACATTAACCCAACTCGTGCATTAAACTCGCATGGCGCAAAAGTCCGATTGTTAAACAGTTTTTAGTCGAAACCGAAAGTAGATGTTCAGCGCTAAACAATCGCGGGTGTTTATAAATATTGGTCTCTGCTCTGGTCTATATGTTGCATAATGATATTGATGATGATGATGAATACGACGACGATGTTAGTGATAAAGGTGATGATGTTGGTGATGGTGATACATTAACCCAACTCGTGTAATTAACTCGCATGGCGCAAAAGGCCGATAGTTAAACAGTTTTTAGTGTCGAAACCGAAAGCAGATTCTACTTTAAATCGATTTTCAGCACACTGACACGGAGGTATTTAAGTCTTGCTTTATCATTGTGGGTGTCTACTTTTATTATATACTGTATGTCAAAACATAATTACAATCAACTCAACAGGACTTTCTACATGTATGAGGAATTCGAGATGGATGCATGTGTAACGTGCCGGGCTAAAGACGCAGAAGATCCCTTCAGCGAAAAGTATACTCAACCCTGAAGGGGTCCACTTGTCTTATATATCTAACCCTAAACCCCATCACTCCGAAACGGTGATGCTAATTTGCATATTCGTTACAATACTTCCCACTCCGAGAAGACTCGTCCCGAGTCTTGGCCTGGGAAACCCATGGGTAAGGCAACTCCAATATGGCAGTTGTCTTCATCCCACCGCTGCCACCAATGTAACGTGCCGGGCTAAAGACGCAGAAGATTCCTTCAGCGAAAAGTATACTCAACCCTGAAGGGGTCCACTTGTCTTATATATCTAACCCTAAACCCCATCACTCCGAAACGGTGATGCTAATTTGCATATTCGTTACACATGAAGATATTTTTTATGAACACTGATAAATTTAAATTCCAGAATAGGGAATTAGGTTGAACCCGAACCCCACACGTCAGTTTGTCGCGTGATATTTATAATTATAATGCATTTGCAGAAGCCCGCGACTTAAATTTGTAATAGCTTTTCGCAAATGACATGGAAGGACGAGTTAAATTCATATACTGTATTTGTCCAGATGTTTTCAAAGTCATCTGCGTTTTTTGAAAGGGTTAATATATAACAAACCATTAGTCAAGTGATTGTGCCCCTAATCAGCTTTGGATTTTACTCACACAAAGTATTTAAAGGCTGTTTTGTTGCATATCGTCAACTTATGTGCAAGACTATGGTTAAAATATATCTCAAATTTCAGCACAGTGCAGGTTTTCAAAGGGGTGTGTGTAATAATTTATTAATATGTTACAGTGAACTCGACAGTTCCGGGTCAGTAACCAAATTAACAAATATTGTCTCTTTGAAAAGAAAGTTGAGAGAAACAAAACTACATAAAATGTTAAACAAATACTTCCTCCTCACAATAATATAATTCAACAATTATACAAATTTGTTAAAATGTTTCTTTAGTGTTTGCAATTGCAAGCTGTAAATTTGACAGTTTCGGGTCGAACATGCCATTTCCGGGTCACGTGACAAATGTTTATATCTGTTATCAGGGGTAACCTCAAACAGCTGTTTTTTAATAAGATATTCATTTAACATTTTTATTAAAATAATATGAAAAAATAGAACTAAAATATATCACTTGCAATTACCTTTTGCCGCGAAAAACAGAACAGTGATGGGGCTAAATTTACAGTACTCACTTTCATGCACGAAAACTGATGAATTTTCAACCAACTAATAAGTCATGTTTGACAAAAAATGTAAATTTTAATAACAAATTTTTAACATCGATTTATCACCATAAGCTTTAAATTATTCTTAAAAAGTTCCCAAAATAGTTTTACTAATAAATTCCTTTTGGCTGACCCGAAAGTGTCGTATGTGAACTAGGTCAAATTTATCCGCTAGTTTGGCATAAACAACTTCGACAGGTCAATAAAGATATATATCTTGTTCAGTAGTAAATAACCTATGTATGTGCAATACATAACTGTATTACTGAAATTATGGCTACAATCAGCAATTTACGCTGTGACAGGTAAATAAAAATATTGAGATTTTGCTTTCGCGGGAATAGATGCAGTCATGGCTTTCGAGATTACGACATCCGTTATTGAAATGACAACGTCCTAAATCGAAGTGAAACTAGCCAAGATAATGGGAAATATGACTTGATAATCAAATTGTTAAAATACTGTGTCATTCTCGAATACTAAACATTTTTTTCAAAATTTGACCCGGAATTGTCGATGACCCGGAACTGTCGAGTTCACTGTACTTAAATTCATTGTGTGTGATAACTTTAATTATTAAGAGAGGGAAATTGAATCAAAATTAATTCAACAGGATAATCAGATAATTTTGTGAAGATTAGATGAGAGTGCCCACAACTGCCATAACTTTTTAACGTTTCCCTCATATAGATGCCAATCTCATTAAAATGAGGACAACTGATATATAGAGGGTCATTTTCAGACATTTGGTCAGATCGTGTACTTTAGTCAGATTGATATAGATGCTTTTTGACTCTACAGCAGACGAATTTTGAAAATCTTTGTAGCAAAAGAAGAAATTGCTCATAATGATTAAACTCATTTGTGGAGATATTTGAATTTTTTGCCAATATGTTTAAATAGTCGTCTGCTGCAGATTTATTGTATGTGGGAAAGGGACACCTTATCAGGGGCGTACTATATTTTTTTCAAAATAATCGACAATTTAAAAATGCCAAATATTCAATAAAAACTTCAAGCATATATGGGAGTAAGGGGCTAAGGGGGTATATGCCAAAACGCACCTACGCCCAGCTAGCTGAATTTTCTTTCCCCTAGATATATGGCCTACACATTTATTTCAGTCACGCTATGCCCCTGACCATTACATCTTTTAACATTGTTAATTAACCCTTTCCCTCATATAGACGCTTCTTGACGCATCTGCAGCAGACAGCTTTTTGAAAACATAGTGACAAAAGAAGAAATTGCTCAAAACGAGCACCTACTTCTTTTGCCACAATGTTTTCGACTTTTAGTCATAGCTAGGTTATCGATCCATTCAGTTATAGAGATTTTCTATTTTTTTGACAAAACCTGTTCAAAGTAGTCTGCTGCAAAATTGTCATATGAGGGAAAGGGTTAACGAAGTGGTTAACTAGTTATGTTACGAGTTAGCAGGAATCGGCCTTGGTCGAGTGGTAAGCTTTGGGGATTTAAAACCAGGTATCCCGGGTTCGATCCCCAGTCGCTGCACGACGATCATGGTGCAGTGCCCTTGGACAAGGCACATTTTCTAGCCTAGTACTGCTTTCTTTACACGGGGATCATGAATAAGTGAACTGTCCTGTGATATAACTGAAAACATGTTGAAAACAGCATCAAACCCAAATAAAACAAATGTAACAAGTTAGTAAGATAATTATTGTTATACTTATGTGGTTAAGCTTTTCCCACATATCTTCGCTTTCTCACGCCACTGCAACAGAAGACTTTTTAAAAAATATTGTAGTAAAAGGTGAAATGTCATTAATATCACAATAATTATCTGACTAAATAGTTACATTACTAGTTTTTAACACTTATCTAAATATACCTCCAATAGTGTGCATGGCAAGCAGTTGCAATTGCACAAATGTCACAGACAAAATTGAAAAATTCCAAATGAGAAAGGTTTTTTAGATCACCTAGAGCCAAAGGCTCAAGGTGAGCTATTCTGATCACTTTTTGTCAGTCTGGCGTCGTCCGTCGTCCGTCGTTAACATTTAGACATTTAGATCATCTCCTCCTTAACCACTTGACCAATTTCAACCAAACTTCACAGGAATGTTCCTTTGGTGAACCTCTTTCAAAATTGTTCAAAGATTTAAATTCCATCAAGAACTTTGGTTGCTGCGGCAACAGAAAAGGGGAAAATTGCCAAATCTTAAAAAATCTTCTTGTCCAAAAGTACTGGCCCGATTTGAAAATTATTTTGCACAAATGTTCCTTGGGGTACCCTCTACCAAGATTGTTCAAATATTTCCGATCCGTTGAAAAACATGGCCGCCAGGGGGCAGAGCTTATTTTCGTTATATGTGCATTGTTAAAACTTTAAAAATCTTCTTGTCCAAAAGTACTGGCTCGATTCGAAAATATTTTTTCACAAATGTACATTGGGGCACCCTTTACAAAGATTGTTCAAATATTTCCGATCGGTTGAAAAACACGGCTGCCAGGGGGCGGAGCCTGTTTTCCTTATATATGCATTGTTAAAATTTTTAAAATATTCTTGTCAAAAAGTACTGGCCCGATTTGAAAATTATTTTGCACAAATGTTCCTTGGGGCACCCTTTACCAAGATTGTTCAAATATTTCCGATTGGTTGAAAAACATGGCCGCCAGGGGGCGGAGCCTGTTTTCCTTATATGTGCATTGTTAAAATTTTAAAAATCTTGTTAAAAAGTACTGGCCCGATTTGAAAATTATTTTGCACAAATGTTCCTTGGGGCCCCCTTTACCAAGATTGTTCAAATATTTCCGATCCGTTGAAAAACATGGCCGCCAGGGGGCAAAGCTTGTTTTCCTTATACGTGCATTGTTAAAACTTTAAAAATCTTCTTGTCCAAAAGAACTGGCCCGATTTGAAAATTATTTTCCACAAATGTTCATTGGGGCACCCTTTACCAAGATTGTTCAAATATTTCTGATCGGTTGAAAAACATGGCCGCCATGGGGCGGAGCCTGTTTTTTTTTTTGTTGAAATTTTAAAGATCTTCTTGTCCAAAAGAACTGGCCCGATTTGAAAATTATTTTGCACAAATGTTCATTGGGGCACCCTTTACCAAGATTGTTCAAATATTTCCGATCCGTTGAAAAACATGGCCGACATGGGGCGGATCTTGTTTTCCTTTTATATGCATTGTTAAAACTTTAAAAATATTTTTGTCCAAAAGTACTGGTCGTATTTGACAATTATTTTCCACAAAATTAATATTCCTTGGGGCACTCAAATATTGTTCAAATATTTCTGATCGGTTGAAAAACATGGCCGCCAGGGGCCGGAGCTTGTTCTCCTTATATGTGCATTGTTAAAACTTTGAAAATCTTCTTGTCCAAAAGTATAAGCCCAATTTGAAAATTATTTTGCACAAATGTTCCTTTGGGCACCCTTTACCAAGATTGTGCAAATATTTCCGATCCGTTGAAAAACATGGCCGCCAGGGGGTGGAGCCTGTTTTCCTTATATGTGCATTGTTAAAACTTTAAAAATCTTCTTGTCCAAAAGTACTGGCCCGATTTGAAAATTATTTTGCACAAATGTACATTGGGGCACCCTTTATCAAGATTGTTCAAATATTCCGATCGGTTGAAAAAACATGTCTGCCAGGGGGCTAAGCTTGTTTTCCTTATATGTGTATTGTTAAAACTTAAAAAATCTTCTCGTCCAAAAGTATTAGCCCGATTTGAAAATAATTTTTCACAAATGTTCTACCAAGATAGTTCAAATATGTCTGATCTGTTGAAAAACATGGCCGTCAGGGTTGCTGCAGCATCAGAAAGGGGGCAAAATATCCAAGCTTTAAAAATCATTTTCTTTGAATCTGCATGTCTGATTCCATTATATATAGTTTAGTAGAAATGTTCCTTAGGTGAGCCTCTACAAAGATTGTTCAAGGCATACTGTTTGGTTGAAAAACATGGCAGTCAGGAGGCATCAGAAAAGGGGCAAAATGACAAAATTTGGAAATTCCATTTTTTTAAGTTCTTGTCTGATATTAAGGAAATTGAATATAAATCCTACTTCAGTGATCCTCTACATTTAATTTATTCAAGCTGTTTTGATTAGTTACAAAATCATAGCAACCTCGCGTCATCACATAAGGGGTAAATTGAACTTTTAGCTACAAATGACAACTCCTACCAATTTGACCAATTTCAACGTTACTTCACAGGAATGTTCCTTTGATGGTCCTCTTTCAAAATTGTTCAAATACTTGCATTCTGTGTAGAACCTTTGTTGCTGCAGCATCAGAAATTGAGAAAGCTCTTGTTAGATTTCAAGATAAAAATGGCTTTTACTGATAAACTATTTCTTTAACCTAGTGTCCACTCCTTGCAGTTTCATTGGAACTCTTGATCAAATTTTCACAGATATTTGCAGTTAAATATTTGCTTCTAATTAACTATCATTCAGGTGATCGATTTAGGGCCCTCTTGTTTTAGAATGGTATGTGAAAAACTGTCCAGTTGCTTGGAAAGACTTGTGTGGAGTACAGGTGTGAGAAAGCCAGCAAAATCTTGGTTACGTGAACTGGTCGCGCGCTGTCATATGAAAAATTTGTTGAAAAAGGCGGGAACGGGGCTCAAGGTGAGCTATTCTGATCACTCTTGTGTCAGTCGTCCGTCGTCGTCCGTCGTTAACTTTTAGCTTTAAACATCATCTCCTCCTGAACCGCAAGAACAATTTCCACCAAACATCACAGGAATGTTCCTTTGGTGGTCCTCTTTCAAAATTGTTCAAAGATTTAAATCCCATTGAGAACTTTGGTTGCTGCGGCATCAGAAAGGGGACAAAATGTCCAAACTTTAAAAATATTCTCCTCCGAATATTCCATTTTTAGCTCACCTGTGCACGAAGTGCTCAAGGTGAGTTATTGTGATCGCCCTATGTCCGGCGTCCGTCGTACGTCGTCCATTGTCCGTCAACTTCTTCTCCTCAGTAACCAGTGGGTCAATTTGGATGAAACTTCACAGAAAGCATCCTCTCAATGACCTCACCAGAATTCCTTCAAATTTTTGGGATCCATGCAAAATTCTGGTTTCCATGGCAACGAAACCAAAACAACTTAAAAAAAATTCTCCTCCAAAAGTGTCGGGACGATTTTCAAATAATTTTGTAGAAATGTTCCTTGGGTGATCCTCTATCAGATTCCTTCTAGCCATGTTGATTGGTCAAAAAACATGGCCGCCAGGGGGGCGGGGCTATTTTGCCTTATATGGCTATAGTGAAAACTTAAATAATCTTCTCCTCCGAAAGTGTCTGGCTGATTTTCAAATAATTTTGAAGAAATGTTCCTTGGATGACCCACTTTCAGATTTCTTCAAGTCATGTTGATTGGTCAAAAAACATGGCCACCAGTGGGCAGGGCTATTTTGCATTATATGGCTATAGTGAAATCTTAAAAAATCTTCTCCTCCAAAAGTGTCTGGCCGATTTTCAAATAATTTTGTAGAAATGTTCCTAGGGTGACCCTCTATCAGATTCCTTCAAGCCAAGTTGATTGGTCAGAAACTATGGCCGCCAGGGGGCTGGGCTTATATAGCTAAAGGAAAAAAAAAAAACAGGTGAGCGATTCCAGGGCCATCATGGCCCTCTTGTTATGAAAGTGCTTGTCTGATTTTAAGAAAATATAATACAAATCTTACTGTAATGATCCTCTATTTAATTTGTTTAAGCCGTTTTGATTGGTTACACAATCATAGCAACCAGGCGTCATCACAAAAGGGGTAAATTGAACTTTTAGCTACAAATGGCAACCAACTCCTACCATTCCAATAGACCAATTTCCACAAAACATCACAGGAATGTTCATTTGGTGGTCCTCTTTCAAAATTGTTCAAAGATTAAAATTCCAATGAGAACTTTGGTTGCTGCGGCATCAGAAAGGGGACAAAATGTCCAAACTTTAAAAATCTTCTCCTCCGAATCTGCCTGTCAGATTCAAATATAATTTGGTAGAAATGTTCCTTGGGTGACCCTCTATAAAAATTGTTTAAGCCATACTGATTGGTAGAAAAACATGGCAGTCAGGCGGCATCAAAAAAGGGGCAAAATGACAAAATTTGAAAATTCCATTTTTAGCTCCACTGGCTGAAAGCCAGTCGAGCTTATGTCATGGCGAATTGTCCGTCGTGCGTGCGTGCGTGCGTGCGTAAACTTTTTCCTTTAAACTACTTCTTCTCACTAACCACTTGGCCAATTTGGTTGAAACTTCATAGGAAGCATCCTCTCAATGTCCTCTCTTAAATTCCCTCAATTTTTTTTGATCCATCCATAATTCTGGTTTCCATGGCAACCAAAAGAAAAAAATAGTGAAAACTTATAAAATCTTCTTCTCTGAAAGTGTCAGGCCGATTTTCAAATAATTTTGTCGAAATGTTCCTTAGGTAACCCTTTATTAGATTCCTTCAAGAAATGTTGATCTGTCGAAAAACATGGTCGCCAGAGGGCGGGGCTATTTTGCCTTATATGACCATAGTGAAAACTTAAAAAATCTTCTTCTCCGAAAGTGTTCAGCCGATTTTCAAATAATTTTGTAGAAATGTTCATTGGGTGACCCTCTATCAGATTCCTTCAAGCCATGTTCATTGGTCGAAAAATATGGCAGCCAGAGGGCGGGGCTATTTTGCTCTATATGACCATAGTGAAAATTTAAAAAATCTTCTTCTCCGAAAGTGTTGAGCAGATTTTCAAATAATTTTGTAGAAATGTTCTTTGGGTGACCCTCTATCAGATTCCTACAAGCCATGTTGATTGGTTTAAAAATATGGCCGCCATGGGGTGGGGCTATTTTGCCTTATATGGCTATTGTGAAAACTTAAAAAATCTTCTCCTCCGAAAGTGTCAGGCCGATTTTCAAATAATTTTGCAGAAACATTCCTTGGGTGTCACTCTACAAGATTCCTTTAAGCCATGGTGGTTGGTAAAAAATATGGCCACTAGGGGGCAGGGCTGTTTGGAGATTTGATTTTTGCCTTATGGCCATGGAGCGATACTGGCCCTCTTGGGCCTCTTGTTATGAAAGTGCTTGTCTGATTTTAAGAAAATATAATACGAATCTTACTGTAATGATCCTCTATTTAATTTGTTTAAGCCGTTTTGATTGGTTACACAATCATATCAACCAGGCGTCATCACAAAAAGGGTAAATTGAACTTTGAGCTACAAATGACAACCAACTTCTACCATTCCAATAGACCAATTTCCACAAAACATCACAAGAATGTTCCTTTGGTGGTCCTCTTTCAAAATTGTTCAAAGATTTAAATTCCATTGAGAACTTTGGTTGCTGCGGCATCAGAAAGTGAGAAAAATACCAAAATTTTAAAATCCTTTTCCTCCATAATCTACTTGTGCGATTGCAAGATAATTTGGTAGAAATGTTCCTTAAGTGACCCTCTAAATAAACTGTTGAAGCCATATTGATTTCGTTGAAAAACAGGGCAGCAAGGCGGCATCAGGAAAGGTGCAAAATGACAAAAACTTTATAATTCAATTCTTATTAAAGTTCTTGTTAGATTTCAAGATATAAATGACCTTTACTGATAAGCTGTTTCTTGAGAAGTGTCCACTCCTTGCAGTTTCATTTGCACTCCCTGATAAAATATTCCCAGATATTTGCAGTTAAATATTTGCTACTAATTTACTATCAATTAGGGGATCGATTTAGGGCCATCTTGGCCCTCTTGTTTCATAATGTTAAGCAACATTCATCGCGGTTAGTACCTAGATGGGTGACCCGCGATGGATTAACGCCGGTACATGTTACAAATGGTGGGATTTGTGGGTAATGATATCACCTTCATCCCCAGACCCTGGTTGTTCCCGGTGATGTTACATAAACTCTGCTCTGGTATACTGCTTGTGTTCAGTTATGTGACTTCGGGTCGGTGACTTCGGGTCGAAGTCAAGAGAAAGAGGGAGAAATGTAACGGGAACGGGGTATAGAAATAAATATCGCGACGTTGGTTGAGTGGTTGACCTTGTCTTAAAGTTGAGCAACGCTCATCACGGTTAGTGCCTGGATGATCATCGAGTGACCCGCGATGGCGTAACGCCGGTACGCATTACCATACTTTCACATCTGAGTCTCCACTGTCCGCTTATATATGTAACATATAGGCCTAACTAAATGTATTTTTTGACAAAAAGCTAGAAGTGTCCCCAATACTAGTTTTATGGGAATAATATGTTAACCCTTTCCCACATACATGTGAACTCTCTGACAACTCATTATGAGCAATTCCTCCTTTTTCCACAATGTTTCAAACTTGATTCAATATTTGTTCTTTAATTTATGGAGAGTTTCCATACTTTTGACTAACTGTTTTCTAAGTCGTCTGCTTCAGATATGTTGTATGTTGGAAAAGGTTAAATAATGCCATACTGGAGAGTCAACAAGACCCTCAATCGCGTCTCATATTTTGTAGTAATGAGCTCAGACTGTAGCAAGACATGCTGTAAATCCAGGAGTTATGAGTTTAAAGCCCAGCTTGACCAACTTTCTTTGACACAAGTCACTTAAATTTTTGTTTCCATCAATGGGCTAACAGTCTATGTGGAAAAAGCAGCCAGTTGCTTAGAAAGTCTGTTATGTGGAGTACTGTTGTGAGAAAGTCAGTAATCACATGAGTAGGTGAACTGGCCACATTTATATGAATGAAAATTTGTTGAAGAAAGCATTGATCTCCAATCAATCAATTATTAATCTGATTTCAGCCGTAATAGATCAATCTAAAGGATGCCAAAGTTGGAGCTAGCCCAGAAAAAACAGTTGGAGAAATGGATAGGGACTGGTCCTAAATCATTTGAACTACTGTACAGTTTTACCAGGGACGGTGCCAGTGTACCAACATTTCACCAATTATGTGACAATAAAGGCCCCACTGTTACTGTACTATACAACACTGAAGGATCAGTATATGGGGGGGTTGCAGAAACCAGCTGGAATTCTAGTGGAGCATATTCTCCTGACCAAAGAGCATTTTTATTCAGGTTGGCTCATTCTGGAAAGCCTGCATTTGATAAATTTCCAAATAAAACTGGAACTCATGGAATTCTGGGTCACAGTTCTTATGGACCTATGTTTGGAGCAGGACATGATTTGCATACATTTAGTGGTACCCTGGCCTTGCAAGGGCAACATTATACACTAAATGGTGGCGTGGCCTTTGGAAGTACGTATGACATGAAAGGGTTGACTAAAACACAGATAACAAATGATGTGATGACAGTAGTGGACCTTGAAGTGTATGCTACTTCCGGTAGGTTCTTCTATGTTCCCTCAACACCCCTCTTCCACATGCACCAAATATGACAATCGAGTTGAAAAAATTGTTGCAAAAGTAGAAATTGCTAAGGCATCAAGAAGAGCCTAAACACATGGCCATAGCAAGACATTAAATATTTGTAGGCACTTCTATGTGCAAAGCGAGATTCTTCTGCACTGAAATTATTAAGAGACCATATTGGATGTAAAATAAGGATTGCAGGTTATGAAATACACCCCTCATCTAGAGCTACATGTCTCTCTGCAGTGTAGTACTTTTGAGCAGCACTCTGTGAAAGTCAACTGTAAGGCATTTGGGACTATTGTAGATATAGATTAGCCATGAGATCTGCATTGTCTGATATACCTCTGCACTTTTAGCTATTTAATCAAAGAAGGTTTCATTAATCATTTGTAAAGCAGTATCCATTTGGATCCTTAGCATGAATGTTCGCCTGCTCGGGCAGGATTTTGTACACATGTTTGATAATTTCGCTAAGGTTTTAATAGAGAACTGCCAGGCATGTACCCAGACATAAGCATGTACACCAATGCGTAAAATTCATCAGAAACAGAAAATAAATCGATAACTTTGGAATAAAAGCTGAAGAATGAGAGTGGTGATGGTTAGGTTCATCTGTATATGTCAATAAACAAATACATGTATGTCGAAATAGCTTGTTTTCGTTTTTTGGTATCACCATAAAGACCTTTTGAGTTCCGCAGATGAAATGTAGTATTTCCCGAGGCCTCTCACCGCTCTTTTATTCTGTATCTATTTTCAGATGCACAACTGACTGTAAAGTGGAGGGAATCACCTGAATGGAATCCTGAAGTATTTAAACTTAAGCACAATTTTAAGCTTACCTGAGCACAAATTACTGAAGGAGAGCTATTGTGATCACCTATATTGACTGTCGTCCGTTGTGCATTGAACTCATGAAAGTTTATCAGAACAACCATCTCCTTCAAATCTTGTCCAAGATCGAAACTGGGTCAAAAACTAGGTCACTCTAGAGATCTAATTTTAAGGAAAATCTTATTAACAATCTGGAGGACGCAGTTTTAACTTGAGCATTTTGAAACTTTGTCAGAATAAATGTCTTGATGATATCTAGGCTAAGTCTGAATATTAGTCAGGTCAGCTCGAAAAATTTAGGGCACAAAGCCAAATTGAAGAAAACACTCTGGAAGCTGTATTATTAAATTGAGCATGTTGAACGATTGTCTTGATGATATCTATTGAATATGGGTCCTGTCGGATCAAAAACAAGGTCACTATATATTGAAGAGAAATCTTGTTAACACTAGTATTGAGGTCTTCTGATTTACTAAAAGGTTGGCATAACTCAGATGCTGGATCCAGGGCAATCATGGCAGTCTTGTTTAATTGTATTTATTTGTTGCCTGACAGGGAGATATACTAGTATTTGGTTCACTTCTGTGTCTGTTGGCCATATATTTTGATGTCTTTTCATCCATCTGTCTGTCCATTTATCCGAGACTTTTCTGACCCTAAAGCCTTTTTTTCTTTCTTTTTTTTGTGGCTAAGACAAAATTAAAAGGCTTTTAGGGTCAGAGAAGTCTTGGATTATCTGTCCATCAGCTATTACTTTCTGAACTTTGGCTCATTATTAGCTATTTCTCCTTTTCTCATGATGTTTTCAAAAAGTAGTCTGCTGCAGATGTGTCAACAGAGGTCTGTAAGTAGGCAAGGGTTAACAAATGGATGGTTATAAATACATAAAGTATAGTTTTATAAACATTGTCCGAAATAGAGGAAATCTTTTGGTTTTAACCAAATAGCAAATTCAACTTTGCTTGGCCTTAATTAAGCGGTAGATATAATTATAAGGATCACTTCTTTGTTGTATCCCCTTGCTTCTCTCTCTGTCCTTCTGTCTCATAGCTCACTTTTTAAAACAGTATGGCAAACAGAGAAATTGCTCATGATGAGCATTTTCACCTTTTCCCTCAATATTTTTCACTGTAGTATTGTTATTTAAAATCAACCTGTAAATAAAGAAATTTGCCATACTTTTCTCCAAATGATTTCAAAGTTGTCTGCTGCAGATTTTGATGTATGAGAGAAAGGGGGGTTAAATGACTATTAATCAAAGCAGCCATGTCATTGTAGATAATATGTGGCTTTGCTTGCATTATCAAATCATGAAAATAAATAGTGGGAGCCAATCAGGCGAGAAATTTCAACTTTATCACTACAAAATGAGAAGAGGAGCATTGGTATACTTTAAATTTGCTTTTCTTTGCATTATCAAAACATAGAAAAAACAGTGGGAACCAATAAGCTGCGAAAAATCTACTTAATCATAACAAAATGTAAAGAGGTGCATGAGTACTTCTCAAGACTACAATTATAAACATTTTAATTAATACAAATTATCTGTGTTTAATTGTGAAGGTAATGTAACTATCATCAAATTTCTATTTATACTTATCCAAACTATCACTTAACCCTTTTCCACTTGCAGACGCATTCCGACGCATTTGCAGTAGACGACTTTTGAAAACAGTGTGACAAAAGGACAAATTGCTCATGATGAGTAATTTTTCCTTTACCACAATATTTTCAAGTCATTTTAAGCTCACTAGGCTATGCACGAAGTGCAAGGTGAGCTATTGTGATCACATTTTGTCCGTCGTCCATCAGGCCGGCGTGCATCGTCAACATTTGAGCTTGTTAACACTCTACAGGCTACATTTTGCATCCATACTTCATGGAAGTTTATCAGAACATTCATTTTCATCAAATCTTGGACAAGTTTAAAACTGTGCCTTATGAGGTCAAAAGCTAGGTCACTAGGTCAAATTGAAGGGAAATTTTGTTAACACTCTGGAGGCCACATTTTCAACTTGAGAATGTTGAAACCTCTTCAGAATGTTTGTCTTGATGATATGTAAGTCAAGTTCGAACATTGTTAACATTCCAGAGGCCGCAATTTTTTTGAAATTTTGTCAGAATGTTTGTCTTAAAAAAAACTACATCAAGTTCAAATATGGGTCATATTGTGTCAGAAACTAGGTCACTAGACCAAATTGAAGGGAAATCTTGTTAATACTGTAGACGCTGCATTTTTTGCTTCAGCAGCTGGAAATTTGGTCAGAATGTTGAGCTGAATGATATCTAGGACAAGATCGAATATGGTTCATGCTGGTTCAAAAACTAGGTCACTAGGCCAAATTGAAGGGAAATCTTGTTAACACTCTAGAGGCCACATTTTCAACTTGAGCATGTTGAAACTTTATCAGAATGTTTGTCTTGATGGTAGGTCAAGTTCGAACATGGTCTCTAGGTCAATTAGAAGGAAAATCTTGTTAACACTCTAGAGCCGCGTTTCTTGCTTCAGAAATTTGAAATTTTGTCAGAATGTTTGTCTTAAAGACATCTTTGTCAAATTTGAATAAGGGTCATATTGGGTCAGAAACTAGGTCACTTGACATTTGATGAGAATGTTTATCTAAATGATATCTAAGCCAAACTCGAATATGGGTCATGTAGGGTCAAAAACGAGGTCACTAGGCCAACTTGAAGGAAAATCTTGTTAACACTTTGGATGCCACAATCTTTGCTTCAGCAGCTTGAAATCTGGTCAGAATGTTTGTCTACACTATGTCTAGGTCAAGTTTGAATATGGGTCATATTGGGTCAGAAACAAGGTCAATAATGGAAAATAGTGTTCAAACTCCGGAGGCCACATTTTTACTTTGAGCAAGTTGAAACTTTGTCAGAATGTTGTCTTGATGATATCTAGTCCATCTTAGAACATGGGTCAAATCAGGTAAAAGAATATAGATTACTAGGCCAAATGAAGGAAAATCTTGTTAAGACTGTGGAGGTTGCATTCAGAATAATTGTCTTGATGTGTTTTACATTGCAGTACATTGTATAATAAAGGTGAACAAACTAGGGCCATCATGGCCCTCTTGTTTAATGATTAAACTAATTTTTGGAGATATTTCACATTTTTGCTAATATGTTTTCGAAGTCGTCTGCTGCAGAAATGTGGTATGTGGGAAAGGGTTAAAAACTAAAATACCTTAACCCTCTCCCAATACAACTAGCCTTGAAAACAAAGGTAAAGCAATTTCTTCTTTTGCCACAATGGTTTCAAAAGTCGTCGGCTTCAGATGCTTCGTTCGAAATACATCTGCAGGTGGTAAAGATTTAAGTTGTTTCTAAATTGTCACTGTTTCCTGTCAAATTTCAGTATTTGCAAAGCTTAAAGCAGGAAGTAGAACAATATTCACCTCCCCAGGAACTGAAACTGAAAACAGCCAACATTTTGATACTTGGTCCATGTGGTGCGGGAAAGTCCAGTTTTTTCAACTCCATTTCATCAGTATTTAGAGGTTATGTGACGGGCCAGGCAAGTAGTGGAAGCGCAGAGCAGAGTATTACATCAAAGGTAAATAACTAAATATGCATTGATATTGAAACCGTCCGGGTGGTAGAGTTACCGCCTTGGCAGAGTATAACATCAAAGGTAAAGGTGCATTGATATTCAAACCGCCAAGGATGTCTAGAGGTAGAGCATGTGCCCTTTGTGGCAGGGTGATACCATCAATACCAAGACTATTAAAATGGTAGCAATGGCTTTCCTTCTCTGTCACTGAATGTTGGTCGCCCAACTCTTAGAGCTCTTAGTTTTAACCCTTTCCCTCATACGACAATTCTGCAGCAGACGACTTTGAACTTATTTTGTCAAAACATAGAAAATCTCCATAGTTGAATGGATCACGTTTTGTGCAATTTCTTCTTTTGTCACTATGTTTTCAAAAAGCCGTCTGCTGCAGAGGCGTCAGAAAGCGTCTATATGAGGGAAAGGGTTAAAGTTCTTCTCTGCCATCTTTAAATCGTCGATGCCAATCAAACACTATGGTTTTGCTGACCTTTCTATTCAGGTCCCATTCCATGCATTTAAAAGTCTCTGTAGGGGTCATTCCTGCACCTGCGCAATTTTTCATCACCGAACGTTGCTCCGTACCAAATGACATTGGTTATTAACGATTGCACCTGTTGAAGGGTAGCAATCATCAACTTGCGATTCCATACTTGTTATGAGAGAATAAATCTAGATATTGTTCCTAAATATGTATGATTTCAAACTGCTCCATACCACATAAAACTGCATTATTGTATTTAAATGCAAAATGGATATTTCTTTACGATTTGATAAAAACTGCGTATTTTATAAGAACAGTCCGGGAACTTAACTATTGACCCTCGTCTATAACCCTTTTCCACATTCAGACCTTCTGACGCTTTGCATCACAAGAACTTTGGAAACATTGTAGCAAAAGGAGCAGTTGCTCATAAGGAGCAATTTCTTGTGATGCCACAATGTTTTCAGCCCTATTCAATGTTTTAATTATAACATACCCTGGCAGCACATTGAACTGTTACATGTTTAGCAAGGTCAGTCAACATCTACCTTTCAGTCATGTGGCAGCAACAGTCACACATAATACCTTCAAAGACTTTCAAAGACATCATTACAGGTCAATGATACATAAAATAAGAAAACTTGAATGGGTATTTTTTTCTTGTTTCTTTTCAGTACCGAATGTATTCGGTTCGTCAGAGTGCCGCTGGAAAGTCAATGAAATTCCGACTATGTGACACACGAGGTCTTGAGGAATCACAGGGTATAGACAGTCAAGAGATCGCTTACATACTGGACGGCAATGTACCTGATGGCTACCAGGTAGTTATGGTTATTTTTTAGTTCACCTGAGCACAAAGTATGGTGTTAGCTATTGCGTTCTCTCACCATCCGGCTTCCGTCTGACCACAATTTATTTTAACCCGCTTGGCCCATTGTCCTAAAATTTCAATTGAACATCCTCTGCAAAATTATTCATAAAACTTTTATGTAGAGCTTTGGTTGCTGCGGTATTAGAAAGAGGGACAAATTCCCATACATTAAAACTATTCTTGTCCAAAAGTACTCTGCTGCCTTGAAAATGACTTTGACCCTTTACTAATGTGTTCAAATTGTTGCAATTTGTGGAATGTATGTGTATATATAATGAAAACATTAAAAATCTTCTTCAAAAGTACTGGCCTAATTTGAAAATAATTTGGAACAACTGTTCCTTTGGTGACCCTGTACAAAGGTTGTTCAAATTATTCTGATCCGTTGAAAAACCTTGCTAACAGGTGGGCTGGGGCTTGGTTTTTGAATTTTAGAAAATGCTCCAAGATGTTAATAATCTTATTAGAATGGTAATATTGGCTGCTCTCCTTGGCACTTAGGCTTGCAGGATTAGCATAGCCACTGACTGGCTGGTGTTAGGATAAATGGACCAGCAGTACTGCTAATTTACCCAGGAAATGCTGTGATGTAACTGAAAAATTGTCGAAAGCAGTGTTAATCACCAAACAATCCATCTTGTGATTAGATAAAATCATATGCTTACAGAGTGATTAAACTTTTTGAAAATCCTAAATAATATATTTCAATTTATTACAGTTTAATCCAAGCATGTGGATCAGCCCTGACATTTCGGGATTCAAGAAGGCACCGTCTTTGAATGACAAGATACACTGTGTTTGTTTCGTCATTGATGGAAGCACTGTGAACGTCCTCTCAGAGAAAATGTTGGAGAGAATTAAGGCCATCAAGTCTAAAGTGCATCAGAAAGGTATATTTATCAATACACATCACATGTATATCTGACATTTTCCCTTATACAGACACTTTCTGATGTCTCTGTCGCAGATTACTTTTTAAAACATTGTGACAAAAGGAGGAAATGCTCATCATAAGCATTTTCTACTTGTGTCACAATGTTTTCAACTCTATTCAATAGTTATACTTTCATATAGTTTAACTTGGTGATTTTAAAGTCGTCCGCTGTAGAAATGTGGAACCGGCATGTTTGAAAGGGTTAACAATACATGTGTCACATGTAATACATGTATATACGACTGGCAGTTACACATAATTTGCCTGTTCATGTGCATGTAACACATGATATTATTTTTTAAATGGCCTGCAGAGTCCAAGTGATGGAAGTGAATACATGTTTTGTCATACCTCCTTTATTTCTTAATGTTACCTATGTTGTGGGTACTCAAATAATCGTCTCAATGAAATGATTCTTTTGACTTCCCACAACATAGGGTTTAAAGGTCAAATAAGGACTTCAAAACAAGAAATACACACCTTATTTAGAGCACTGGGCCTGATCTTTTTATTGGTCCCCTACCCGTTGGAGACCGGTTTAGGGACTATAGGTTTGCTCGTGTCCGTCAGTCCGCCAGTCAGTCAGTCTGTCCGAAATGTCTTGTCCATGCTGTATCTTCCACATGCTTGAATGGATTTTGATATTACATTCACACAATTATTCTCAATAACAAGATGATGTGTCATACACATCACCCAGCCATCTACTTCCAAGGTCAAGGTCACAGTTTGAGCTCAAACATTGTCCGTCCCCAATTTCATGGCCATGCCGTATCTTCCACATGCATGAATAGATTTTTATATTACTTCACACAATTATTCTCTCTAACAAGATGGTGTGTCATGCACATCAACCAGCCACCTACTCTCAAGGTCAAGGTCACAGTTTGCCAGTCCGTCTGAGTCCCTATGTTTCACCCCTTAGGTGGTACATCCATTTTTAGCTCTACTGGCCAAAGGCCAGAAGGGCTTATGTCGTGGCGATTTGTCCGCCGTGTGTGCATGCGTGCGTCCGTCCGTCCGTAAACAATTTCTTGTAAACACGATACAGTCTTCACTTTTGATTGTATCTCAACCAAACTTATACAGTAGTTAGATATCCATGAGAGCTTGGTTCCTTTCGAAAACCAGCCACAGATCCGCCCATGCTTGACTGGATTATGGCCCTTGAAATGGTCAAAATTGCTATAAAAGAGCTTGTTAACACGATACAGTCTTCACTTTTGATTGTATCTCAACCAAACTTATACAGTAGTTAGATATCCATGAGAGCTTGATTCCTTTCGAAAACAATCCAGATCCGCACCATGCATGACTGAATTATGGCCTTGAAATGGTCAAAATTGCTATAATACGAAAAAAAAACATGAATGGTTTTTTTCGCTTATAGTTAACAGGTGTGAGATTTTTTTTTTTTTTTTTTTTTTTTCAATAACCCATGAAGCTTTCTGAAATGAAACTGGAAAAATCCATGGGGGCCGCCATTTTGGATATGTATAAAAGGCAGACGTAAAACACAGATTGAAAATTATTGTCGTCTTTTTAATCATTTTTTTTTTAAATCGGTATTTTGGGTATGTATAAAATGAGCAGAAAAACACGGATTGAAAATTATTGTCGTCTTTTTAATAAAAATTTTTAAAATCGGTATTTTGGGTATGTATAAAATGAGCGGAAAAACACGGATTGAAAATTATTGTCGTCTTTTTAATCATTTTTTTTTAAAATAGATATTTAAGATCATTAAAATGCTGTGTTATGTGGGAATAAACATTTGTACGAAAAGTTAAAACTAAATGGAAATCTGTAAGAAATATGTTTTCCCGTTCGTAAAAAAACTGACAGCATTAGCCTTCTACGCCCGAAACTAAATTTTGACTGTATCGTAGCCAAAGAAGGACGTGACGTCATTTCCGTTACACTTCATCTTGGCGTAACGTCAATGGAGCGACGTCGTTTCCCGCAAAAATCTTGGCGTAACGTCAATTGAGCGACGTCGTTTCCCGCAAAAAAAGTGGTATCAACATGAAAGACCCCAAATTCCTATACATGAGCTATTGCCACACTCATTCAAAGTATAATTATTTATCAAACATTGTGGCAAAAGGATAACTTTCTGATAAGGAGCAATTGTTCTTTTGGTGACAATCTTTTCCTAAATCGTCTGTTGCATAGGCCTCAGAAACTGTCTCTAATAGGGAAAGGGTTTAGCAGAAATGTGACCCCTTACATAATTTGTTCCAGTCATATTGACTGGTTGAAAAAGGTAGTCGCCAGATGGCATCAGAAAAGGGCTGATCTATTTGCTTCTTTACCATAATGCAGGTGATCGATTAAGGATCATCTTGGCCCTCATGTTTTAACCTCGTTCATTATAAATGTATTCCTTGATTTTCTGAAAGTTTTTACTTTATTATTTTCTGTTCGTAATAATAGACGACAGCAATACGAATTCCAAATATGTTTTGATAATGCAAGAAACATGACATTAACATTATTATTGTCTAGTCAATTACTTATAAATCCTTTTTGTATGGCCAAAGTATGTTCTTTAATTTTTAGCTCACCTATGCACGAAGTGCAAGGTGAGCTATTGTGATCACATTTTGTCCGGCGTCCGTGCGTCGTGCGTCGTGCGTCGTCAACATTTGAGCTTGTTAACACTCTACGGGCTACATTTTGCATCCAATCTTCATGAAAGTTTATCAGAACGTTCATCTCCATAAAATCTTGGACAAGTTCGAAACTGGGCCATATGAGGTCAAAAACTAGGTCACTATGTCGAATTGAAGGGAAATCTTGTTAACACTCTGGAGGCCACATTTTCAACTTGACCATGTTGAAACTTTATCAGAATGTTTGTCTTGATGATATGTAGGTCAAGTTCGAACATGGGTCACATCGGGTCAAAAAGTAGGTCACTAGGTCAAATTGAAGGAAAATCTTGTTAACACTCCAGAGGCTGCAATTTTTGCTTCAGCAGTTTGAAATTTTGTCAAAATGTTTGTCTTAAAAATATCTAAGTCAAGTTTGAATATGGGTTATGCCGGGTCAAAAACTAGGTCACTAGGTCAAATTGAAGGAAAATCTTGTTAACACTTTTGATGCCGCATTTTTTGCTTCAGCAGCTTGAAATTTTGTCAGAATGTTTGTCTTAAAGATATCTAGTTCAGGTTCAAATATGGGTCATATTGGATCAGAAACTAGGTCACTAGGCCAAATTGAGGGGGAAATCTTGTTAACTCTGTAGAAGCCGCATGTTTTGCTTCAGCGGTTTGAAATTTTGTCAGAATGTTGAGCTGAATGATATCTAAACCAAGTTCGAATATGGGTCATGCCGGGTCAAAAACTAGGTCACTAGGTCAAATTGAAGGAAAATCTTGTTAACACTTTGGATGCCGCAATTTTTGCTTCAGCAGCTTGAAATTTGGTCAGAATGTTTTTCTTGATGATATGTAGGCCAAGTTTGAATATGGGTCATGCTGGGTCAAAAACTAGGTCACTAGATCAAATTGAAGGAAAATCTTGTGAACACTTTGGATGCTGCATTTTGTGCTTCAGCAGCTTGAAATTTGGTCAGAATGTTTGTCTGAATTATATCTAGGTCAAGTTCGAATATGGGTCATATTGGATCAGAAACTAGGTCAATAAAGGAAAATATTGTTCAAACTCTGGAGGCCGCATTTTTACTTTGAGCAAGTTGAAACTTTGTCAGAACGTTGTCTTGATGATATCTAGTCCATGTTGGAATATGGGTCATATCAGGTAAAAAAATATAGATCACTAGGCCAAATGAAGGAAAATATTGTTAACACTGTGGAGGTTGCATTCAGAATAATTGTCTTGATGTGTTTTGCATTGCAGTACATTGTATAATTAAGGTGAGCGATCCAGGGCCATCATGGCCCTCTTGTTGTTTATAATTATCTTGCGTTTTTTCGTAAATAGGTAGCACCTATAGATATATTAGGGCTTGTTAACATGATACAGTCCTTATTTTTTATTGTATCTCAATCAAACTTATACAGTAGTTAGATATCCATGAGAGTTTGGTTCATTTTTAAAAAACGGCCAGATCTACCCATGCATGGCTGGATTATGGCCCTTGAAATTGTCAAAATTGCTATAATACAGCTTGTGAACACAATAGAGCTTCCATTTACTATCTGATCTTCATCAAACTTAGATGGTATTTGAATATTGATGACATATTGGTTCCTTTTGAAACAAGCCAGATCAATGCCAGTAGAGCATAGGCCCTCATGGGCCTCTTGTTCAAACAAAAGGATGACCACTTATGAAACAAAATATTTTAAGTGCTTACAAAATGAAGAGCAGTATTCTTTTGTCTTAGCCACACCTCTAACCACATAAGACCCAACTCATGTACATGAAATTACGTGTTCGGGCTGTATCTTCCACATTCTTGAATGGATTGTTACATTACTTCAAACAATTATTCTCCATAACAAGTGTAACGTGTACCAAGATTATGTGCCATGCACATCACTAAGCCATCTACTCCCAAGGTCAAGATCACAGTTTGGCACTAAACACAGTCTGCCCTTAATTTCGTGTCCAGGCTGAATCTTCAGCATGCTTGGATGGATTTTGATATTACTTCACAAAATTATTCTCCATAACAAGATGATGTGTCATGTACATCACCAAGCCACCTACTCCAAAGGTCAAGGTCACAGTTTGGGCTCAATACACAATGGGCTATCCTCGTCTGTTAGATGACATTTGTATTACTTTCAATTTGAGTTTGAATGTTGAGTTGCATTTTATATACATGCTTTTTAGCTCCACTATTTAATAGTACTTAAGTGCAATGTGATTAAGCGGCATATAGTCGAGCGCACTGTCCTCCGACAGCTCTTGTTATTATCATGTTGTGTCCACAAGGGGTCTATAACTAAATACATATATATATTGCAAAGAGTTCGAAATCAATGTTGAGTTGAATTATATATATACATGGTTTTTTATTTTAACCCTTTCCGAAAAACAGACTCAATGTGACGCTTTAGCAGCAGACGAATTGATAATATTGTGATAACATGAGAATGTTTTCCATTTGCCACAATATTTAAAATTTTATTCAAAAATTATATTTTCTGTTAGAGATTTTCAATATTTTTTTCTTGATATTTTTTAAAGCAAAGATGTCTGCTGTAGATATATGTGGGAAAGGGTTAGTATAAAACAGTATACATAAAATAAACACAAGTTGTTATGTTAACCTTTTACATGTGTTTTTAGGGATACCTCAAGTGATTTTGGTGACAAAGATAGATAAAGTTTGCAGTCACGTGGAAGAGGATGTTTCAGCTGTCTTCCAGAGTCCAGCCGTCAGCGAAATTGTCGATAACGTTTCACAGCTCCTTGGATTTCCTCGCGGCCATGTTCTCCCCATGAAAAATTATGAAAAAGAGATAGAGATTTCCGATAATATGAACATTTTGACTCTGCTGTCTCTAAGACAAATGCTTCGTGCTACTGAGGATTTCATGTTTAACTGCATGGATTCTGTTGATGCCTTTAATGAATAGTAATATCATTAGGGATTGTTTTGTACTTAACCCTTTCTCACATACAACAAATCTGAAGTCTTTCCAAAAATTATGCAACATTTGCAAATTCTCTTTCTGTTAAAGTATAATTATTGAATAGAGTTCATACATTTTGGCAAAATGAGTCATTGCTCATCATGAGCAATTTCTCCCAGTGTAACAATGTTATCAGAAGTTGTCTGCTGCAGGTGTCAGGAACTGTCGGTATGTCGGAAAGGGTTAAGCCATATTATTTATAACAGTCATGCCAACCTGTTTTATACAATGTTTGATGTCATGTATTCTCTTTTTTTCAGTTGTATACATAGACATGTACATGTATACAATACAATACAATACAATAATGTATTTGTAAATAGAGGCCACCGGCCCAAAATACAGCAACTATACAGATATACAATTCACATAGAGTTGAGTTTTAATATATATATACTTATTCACAATATTAATCGAGAAATGACTTGTGATCAGATGGATTAATCTTTTAGCGCAATTATAACTGAAATATAGTTTGCGATATTCTTTATAATAACGCTACTTTTGCTTTTCATCAGGTTGTAAAAATTTCTCATATCATCTCGGCTGTGATACCTTGCATACAATAAGCTCTGTCTTTCTGCAAGCCATTGGTCACATTGAAAAAATGCATGGTATTCATTTTCAACTGTTAAAATGTCTTTATGAGTTAAACAATAATTACAAATGCGATTCTCCATTTCAATATTAAAATGTCATCCTAATTCTTTGTTAAATGTATGACTGGAGCATAGGAATTTTGAAAACGCTTTTCTTAAATAAGGAGACATATCAACCAACCGGTGTCACTAAATAGAGTCTGGTAGAGTCCGGTAGAGTCTGGTAGATTCTGGTGTATAATTCCAAATATTCAAATGTCATATCTCTTTCAACATTTGAGAGTACTAGTTATGCCACCACGAAGCATACATCAAGCAGGATTTATATAAGCTGAAAACTTATTTTGTAATGGAAATAATATAAAATAAGAGCAAGTATTGAGTACTACTTTCACGGGTATGAAATTTAGGGAATTCTCCATAAGACGTATGGCTTCAGAATTATAGCTCTCTAAATTTGTTTGTTCCAAACAAATAAAAATTAAATTAAATTCATGTATATGAATGAGAGGAAAAAAATCAACAAAGAATGAAAGTTTTGCATATATATTTAAGGCAACAACAAGTTCTACACAGTTGTAGTGATTCTGTTTTGTTATACTAGTTGTTTGCTAGAATAATGAACTAAATTAGTCAGAAGAAATTAGGAAAAGAAAGATTAAATAAATTGTTTATAAATCAAATTTCGTAGAAAATGTTGTGTTTATTGCCCAGGAATGACAAGACTCCTACACTTTCTATGTACAAGGATTACACCATGGTGCATTCATACAAAAATGGACTAGAATAATATATATATGAAATATTTATTAGTCGCCGGGCAGAAGCCCGCGACTTCTATTTTTAATAGGTTTTCTGAAATCACATGGGAGGGGGGATTATTATTAGAAAGAAACACATTTAGATGTCTTGAACATATTACAATTGTGTTTGTTTAAAAACACTAAGTAATGACACATCTAAAATGAAATAAATATTCCGATGTTTTAGGTATTTACAGTTTCTTTATTTTGACTCGCATTTGTGTTTTTTGTCTTATATACGAAGACACAAGAGGTCCCTGCTAGACTTGCTGCAGACCGTTATGTGTCAATGTCGAGATAAATATCACGTCGAATTCTCCTTTTAATAGCAATTTTAACTTACTAAATGTTGTTTTCATGTTCAAAGAGATGTCTTGATTTGTGTAGAATTCATTTAATAATGTTAATCCATGAATATCTAAAGTAGGAACTGTTTCTAAGCTAAATATAGACCCTATTCTGTTGTGTAGTTTCGTGACCTTTAACATCGATTTTCGCGCATGCGCATTTCGATATGAAAAAGCGAGTGATATTATTTTATTTTAGACAAGTACAAGACGAATGTTTGACGCAAAGCGTCAAAGAGAAGTCGCAATATTTCATGTAATTGTACATGTAGAAATAAGAAAAAAAGAACATTTTAAATTCACAAACAATAGAAATTTAAACTGTTGACGGTAATGCTGATATATTTCTCCTTTTGAAGACTTTTGTTTACTTCAAATTACCTCCCTTTAAAGCAATACCAGGATATTTACCTTGTGATTTGAATAAAATTAACAAACATTGAAATTATATGAATGAATACTATTATTTAAATAAGTAAAAACAGCAAAATTAAATTTAAGCCAAGATAAATGTGTACACATTTCGTTAATTTTTTATAGATACCCTAATGTATAGGTATGAATATAAAATTTATAAGCAAATGTTTTCATTACAACGTTCTTAATGTTTGTATAGACTAAGGAAAGTCAAGAATACATAAATAAATCAATGCAGTCTTTTCCGGCGACATTGATGCCTTGCATCAACTTTCTCTTGTTATTCATTAGATGACATTACACATCTATATCATTATTAACACCTCCCGACAAGGTTGTCGATGGGATATAGGGATCAGCCAGTATGTGATTATTGATTTTTAGCTCTACTGGCCAAAGGCCAGAAGGGCTTCTGTCGTGGCGATTCGTCCGTCTGTCCGTTCGTCTGCCGTCCGGTGCCATATTTAAGGCATTGGTGGATGGATTTGATTAAAACTGTATGGAAATGTTAACCTACATATTGAAAGGCTAGACGGTAAGTGAAACAAAGATTGCTTTAAAACACAGAGTTATGTCCCCTTAGACATATATTGTGTATGTACTGGACATCATTTAAATTACTAGTTGTCTACCTTAAATAAACTGTGTTCGTCTCAAATTTCTTATGGAAACTGTAGAGAACATATTTTATATCAAATCCGTATCTTTATTAATATTTATCTTCATCAAATCTAGGTCAATCTATAAACGCGATTACATGTATGTGGAGTCAAAAACTAGATCACAAGGTCAAGTTTCAAAAGCCTCTGAACACTTCAGAGGTTCAATGTATGTTCAAATATTCATTGAAATTCATAAGAACATTAATTTCCATCAAATTCAGTTCTTGTTCAAACATTTGTCATGTTGGATCGAAAAATAAGTCGCACATAGTCCACAAGTTCCAAATCTTATGTATTATTAAGTCAAACAAATAAATAAGTTTCGAATTTATATGAAAGAAACCCTACACCATAATTATATCGGTATTTTCATTCATAGATAACATTCGTAAACAGTTTACCCATAACCTATGAATCAACATTACCTGCACGCTTTCATTGTTCGGTGTGGAAGCAGAATATTATCCCGCTCAAAGTATCCACTGCATAACACAATTTATCTAACATTTTCCCTAATACAAACACTTTCTGATGTCTGCAGCATTGACCTTTTAAAACATTGTTACAAAAGGAGGAAATGCTCATCGTGAGCACCTTCTTTTTTTGCCACAATAATTTCAACTCTATTCAATAATTATACTTTTATTAACAGGGATATTTCATAGTCTCAAATTCGTCTGCTGTAGAAATGTGGAACTGGCATGTTGGAATGGAGGGTTAACAATACATGTATCAAATGTAAAACATGTATATGACTGGTAGTTAAAAATAAGTGCCTGTTACACATGGTCTTTTTGAAAAATGGCTTTATCCTAGTAAATGAAGAGAACGCATGCATAATTATGTTCTGTCATACATGTACCTCCTTTATTCCTTAATTCTACCTATGTTGTGGGTACTCAAAAGAATCGTCTCTCTGTAATTATTCTTTTAAGTACCCACACCATAGGGTTTAAAGGTCAAATAAGGATATATCAGAACAAGAAATACACACCTTATTTAGAGCACCGGACCTGTAACACATGACCTTTTTTCATTTTTATCTCGTCTGTTTTTCGAAGAGCCTATTGTGATACCCTTGGTGTCATCATCTGCGTCGTCACAAAACTTTAACCTTACCTCATAACTCAAATATCATTCAATATTTTCAAATGAAATTTGGTACACATGTTCCTAGGAACAATACACATGTCTCTACTAAGTCACATAACTCTTGCTTAAATAATTATTAAGAAATGCCAATTTTCGACGAGTGTTGGCGTTCTCTCCGCGGCGCTCTTGTTATTATTATTTTTGACCACAAGGGGTCTATAACTCAATAAATATATAGAGATTCAAAATATTTGAATGTTGAGTTGCATTTTATATACATGCTTTTTAGCTCACCTATGCACGAAGTGCAAGGTGAGCTATTGTGATTACATTTTGTCGTGCGTCCGTCCGTCCGTCGTGCGTCGTCACCATTTCAGCTTGTTAACACTCTACAAGCTACATTTTGCATCCAATCATTATGAAAGTTTATCAGAACATTCATCTCCATCAAATCTTGGACAAGTTCGAAACTGGGCCATATGAGGTCAAATTGAAGGGAAATCTTGTTTACACTCTGGAGGCCACATTTTCAACTTGAGCATGTTGAAACTTTATCAGAATGTTTGTCTTGATGATATGTAGGTCAAGTTCAGACATGGGTCATGTCGGGTCAAAAAGTAGGTCACTAGGTCAAATTGAAGGAAAATCTTGTTAACACTCCAGAGGCCGTATTTTTAGCTTCAGCAGTTTGAAATGTTGTCAGAATGTTTGTCTTAAAGATATCTAGGTCAAGTTTGAATATGGGTCATATTGGGTCAGAAACAAGGTCAATAAAGGAAAATATTGTTCAAGCTCCGGAGGCCGCATTTTTACTTTGAGCAAGTTGAAAATTTGTCAGAATGTTGTCTTGATGATATCTAGTCCATGTTGGAATATGTGTCATATCAGGTAACAAAATATAGATCACTAGGCCAAAGTAAGGAAAATCTTGTTAACACTGTGGAGGTTGCATTCAGAATAATTGTCTTGATGTGTTTTGCATTGCTGTACATTGTATAATTAAGGTGAGCGTTCCAGGGCCATCATGGCCCTCTTGTTTTTTAACCCTTTCCGAAAAACTGTTTGTAAGGCTTCTGCAGCAGACGACTTGAAAACATTGTGACAAAATGAGAATGTTTTTCATTTGCCACAATGTTTTTAACTCCATTTAATAATTATATTTTCAATTATAGAGATTATCAATATATTAGCCTATATTGTTGCAGTTGTCTGCTGCAGATTTTTTGTATGTTGGGAAGGGTTAGTATAAAACCTTATATACTAAATAGTATAGCCACAAATTGTTATCTTAACCTATTACATGTATTTTTAGGGGTACCACAAGTGATTTTGGTGACAAAGATAGATAAAGTATGCAGTCATGTGGAAGAGGATGTATCGACTGTCTTCCTGAGTCCAGTCGTCAGTGAAATTGTCGATAACGTTTCACAGCTCCTTGGATTTCCACGCGGCCATGTTCTCCCCATGAAAAATTACGAAAAGGAGATAGAGATTTCCGATAATATGAGCATTTTGACTCTGCTGTCTCTGAGACAAATGCTTCGTGCTACTGAGGATTTCATGTTTAACTGCATGGATTCTGTTGATGCCTTGAATGCCTCAGAAGTAGATGAATAACATAACTATATCGTTAGTGATTGATTTGTACTTAACCCTTTCTCAGATATAACAAATGTGCAAACATCTATGCAAAAATATGGAAATTCCTTTCGTGTTAAAGTATGATTATTAGGACTCTGGAGATTTCGTCTAACTGATACTATATAAAAATTAGCGACGGCTCCTTTTCTTACATGAATTATACCTTTTCCATGTTTTCGACTCAATCAAGATTACTGGAATAGAATAATTATATCACATTCAGTCACTCGTCAATTCAAAGAAGAAAAATAGAAGTTGTTAAACATTAGCGACGGCTCCTTTTCTTACATGAATTATAACTTTTCCAAGATCTCGACTCAATGAAGATTACAGGAATAGAATAATTATATATCATTCAGTTACGGTACTCGCCATTTCAAAGAAGAAAAATAGCAGTTGTTTAAAAATTAGCGACGGCTCCTTTTCTAACATGAATTATACCTTTTCCAAGTTTTCGACTCAATCAAGATTACGGGAATAGAATAATTATATCACATTCAGTCATTCTTACGGGAATAGAATAATTATATCACATTCAGTCACTCGTCAATTCAAATTATACTCTTCATATATTTCGACATTATGGGTTCATCTTTTAGACGAAGCTTGTATGTAACCTTTTCCTTGTTTTCGTCTCTATAACAATCAACATCGTAGGAAAAAAAGAACTACGGAGAAAAATGTCAACGTTTTTAGTAATCTTTTCCAAGCAATCGACTTCCTATATATCTACATTATGGTTTCATCTTTTATAGATGGAGCTTGTATGTAACCTTTTCCATGTTTTTGACTTTATAACAATCAACATCGTAGAAAAAGAAGAACTACGGAGAATAATGTCAAGGTTTGTTATAACCTTTTCCAAACTTTCGACTCGATCAAGATTACGGGAATAGAATAACTATGTCACATTCAGTCACTCATAAGTTATTGAATCATTATAGGAAAAAGCAAAGTTGTTAAGAATATTCGAGGGCTCCTTTTTTTTAACAATAATTCTACGCGTAATATATATCGACATTACGTGTACAGGACAATAAGGTAGACGACTTTCGACTCTATACACATCAAGAGAAAGAATAAATCAATCTTACCGTTTTTGCATACTCGATGTTGCCATCCAGCGCAACTTTCACAGCACGTTGCTTGCATTCGTTCACTGACCCTACTGGGACAACTAATACACACATACACATTCATCTTGCAAATATATTTTGTTAAATGATGGCCACGGTGATGATTTATGACGTTGTCTACCCTCGCGCTCGGCAATAATGCCATTTGGCGGCTATCCTTTATTTCAATATTTAATTTATTTTCAATTAGCAGACGGACTATTTTTTTTTAGCAGATTATTCATATATTTATTGTGTCTTTATGATGGCCACTCTGGAAACATTTTTATTTATGGGAAATGGATACACATAGCGTAACAAACAGAGGGTTTAACAAAAGACAAACATGAAATCTTTAATTCACAAGTTGTTTTTTAAATTAGCATTAAACGTGTATGTTTAAAGCCGACTGTCCTATCAATTGAAAACATTTTTTTTTGTATTAATTAATTACAACAAAACACAATTAGAAGTATGTCGTCAATCATTTACGTAACAATTGAGTTCAAACACTCGACACACAAGTCGGCAAACAGTTAATTGAAATAAAATGTAATAATCTATATAATTGAAAATGTTATGACAAAAAACATTAGCTAGGTAACGAATAAATAAAACCATCATATAGAGGAAATTAACTTTTCTGGAACACATGTGTTTTTTCCAAGTTTCCTACAGTACATCTGGGTGTTACAAATCCTATTCTATTCTGTTCTGTTAAATAAATCGTAATTGATATTTATCAATTGAGTTTATAAACAATTATAATATTTAGCTTCTAAGTATATATTACATATAAGACATTATAATCCTTCTTATTTATAAGTTAGACGAAATCTCCAACATCCTGATTATTAAATAGAGTTTATACATTTTGGCAAAAGGAGACCTTGCTCATCATGAGCAATTTCTCGTATTGCAACAACGTTTTCAAAATTCGTCTGCTGCAGAGGTGTCAGGAAGTGTCTGTGTTATGGAAAAGATTAAGCCATAGTATTGTATAACGGTCTTGCCAACCTGTTTCATACAATGTGTGATGTCTTGTATTCTTTTGTTTTTGTTCACCTCTGTATACAACTATAGACGAATGTACATGTGTGTATCGGAATTATCATTCCAAATATTTAGCCTTTGGGAGTACTGGTTGTGCCACCATGAAGCAGACATCAAGCAGGATTAATATAAGCTGAAAGCTTGTTTTGTAATGGAAGTTGAATATAAATTTAACCTTAATATATGTGTGGAAAAGAATGAAAGAAAGCAAATCCAAAGAAAATCCACAAAGAATGAAAGTTTTGCATATATACATGTATTTTATAGGCAACAACAAGTCATACACAATTGTAGTGATTCTGAAATAATAAAGAAAATTAGTCGCACCTATGGACATGAAAGACTAAATAAATTGTTTATATTTTAAAATCGTAGAAAATGTTGTGTTTATTGCCCAGGATTACACCATGGTACATTCATACAAAAATGGACTAGAATATATGAAATATTTTTTACTTATTGGATGACATTACACCTCTTTATCATTATTTACTCCTCGAAACAAATACGTCAATGGGATATAGGGATCTGTCCGTATGTATGTATCCCAACAAATTCATCGCTCTGGCGACTTAATTACTTGTGTGATTGTTATGACAGTCACACGTTCACAAGCATCATCTCTTGTATGAGTGCATTTTTTCGACCTAGGTCAAAGGTTAAGGTGATAGTGACTCGTAGCTCTAGCGACTTCTTTTATTTTCCTATTGTTATTGAACTTAAGTCATATAGTTTAAACTTATTTATTTTACATCGATTGCGAAACAAGCCTTTGGCTTAGATTAATCACTCTCGATGTCTGCTTCCTGGAGACTTAACCAGTACTCGCGCCGTTTGTGTGGAAAAATCCCAAAGTCAGGACCCGCTCATCACGGGACTCGAACCAGGGACCTTTGATACGAGAGGCCGACGCTCTACCTCTGCACCACTGTCTTCCACATATGGTCACAAAGATAGTCTCTTGTATGAGTTTGCATTTAATCGACCTTATATGGCAACCTATGTAAAAGGTCAAGGTCACAGACTCTATAATATGTCTGAACGAAACAACATCATCCCTCTAGTACAAGCATTTGTGGACAGACATCCTTTATACACAGATGCAGTGTCAAGAGAGCTTGAATGGGATTTTGTTTTACCGTCAAAAGTCAAGGTCACTGCGACTATAATATGTCTTTATGAATCGACGTCAGAGAGGTCTTGGAAGAATTTACATTTTAAAGACCTAGGTCATAGGTCAAGGTGACAGTGACTATAATACGTCTTTACGAAACAATGCCATCGATCTACATTTTGTACTCACTCAGCTGCTCTTTCAGGTATCCGCCGTGCCCGAGTAATTAAGCGGTGGGGATTTGGAACAGGGCATTTTTGCGGCAAGTTGGTCATGGTGGAGTGCCCTTGGGAAAGGCACATATCCTTGCCTAGGGATCATGAATAATTGAACTGTTGCCGTGATATAACCGAAATAATGATGAAAACGGCAAAACACTCAAATAAAACAAAGAAACAATCTTTAGCACTCGTATTTGTGGACCAAATGTCTTCATACTTCACACACATATAATATCTCTTTATGAATCGACGTCAGAGAGGTCTTGGAAGAATTTACATTTTAAAGACCTAGGTCATAGGTCAAGGTGACAGTGACTATAATACGTCTTTACGAAACAATGCCATCGATCTACTCACTCAGCTGCTCTTTCAGGTATCCGCCGTGCCCGAGTAATTAAGCGGTGGGGATTTGGAACAGGGCATTTTTGCGGCAAGTTGGTCATGGTGGAGTGCCCTTGGGCAAGGCATATATCCTTGCCTAGGGATCATGAATAATTGAACTGTTGCCGTGATATAACCGAAATAATGATGAAAACGGCAAAACACTCAAATAAAACAAAGAAACAATCTTTAGCACTCGTATTTGTGGACCAAATGTCTTCATACTTCACACACAGATTCAGTGTCAAGAGAACTTGGAAGTTGAGCAGTCAACTGACCTAGGTCAAAGGTCAATGTCACAGTATCTATAATTTGTCTCTATGAACAACATTGATTATTGCTGTAGCACTTTCATTTGTGGACGGAAATCCTTCATACTCCATACACAGGTTCATTATAAAGAGATCGTGGACGGGTTCGCATTTTTCTAACCTAGGTCAAAGGTCAAGGTCACAGTGATTATAATATTTCTGTATGAAATGACTTCATTGCTATAACAGTTTCATTTTTTTTTAATTTACACAAGTAACAATGATACCTTTTACACAACACAAATGTGTAGAACAGCATAGTGTTGAAAGCGGCATAAAACACCAACCAATCAACCAAATATCACACTAGAAATCTGTTTGAAATATTTTTATAAAGACTATCCTTCCCTTATCAAAGAACGAATCTGACCGGTTGCATACCTGTAACTGTAAGGGTTCCTGTACACTGTTTTTAGTACGTTATTTGAAGTCAGGATTTGTAAATGGGTATTTGTCATTTTACATTACTCTCTGACCTTGACACATTAGTCTGCAGTGAAACACCACCACATGTCTCCAAGAAGTCTAGAATAAAACCTACAAAGAATTGATGATGGGAAATCATACTTCTTATGCTGACTATGATCAATTGGTGTTTCTTAAATTTAATTGATTTGAATAAATAGATTGCTTGTGATAAATTGTCCCCTTTTGTCACAATGCATTTCAAATATTTGCTCTACAGATTCGTCATAAAGCATAAGGGAAATGGATACTTAAGGGCACCTGAAATTATATAATTATAATATACGTGTTAACTATAATGCTTTCCAAATAATATTTCGTAAAATGCATCGATTAACCTTTTAAATTAATGATGTTAATGATGATGATTACGACGACGAAGTTAGTGAAATAGTGATGATCATCATAATACACTATACATTAACCCAACTCGTGTTATTAACTCACATGGCACAAAGGCCCGATTGTTAAACAGTTTTCAGTGTCGAAAACCGAAAGTAGATTCTACTTAATCGAGGTTCAGCTTACTACATCTGACACCGGAGGTATTTACTAGTTTATTATTAAGGAGATATTGATTAATCATTGTGGGTGTTTACTTTGATTATATATGAACACATAATTACAAAAATTCAGCATGTATGAGAAATTCGAGATGGATCAGAAACGTAGATGGATGAGCAATGATAGTGATAAATCTAAATTCCATTTATCGAAAACGGAACTAGGTTGAACCCCACACATAAGTTTTTCGCGTGATTTCTATAATTATAATGCATTTCTTATATTTACAAATATATATATTTTTATTTAGTCAGTAAACCCTTTCCAATCTATCGACATATCTGTAGCAGAAGACTTTTGTTACACTATTCATTATTGCTAGGATGTACTTTTATACAATTTTAGTCAAAATAACTAAAAGCCACTAAAAGCTACTATAAGAGCTACTAAGAGGCACTAAGAACTACTAAGAGCTTCTAAGAAGGCACTAAGAATGTTAAAAATTAATTATATGTATTATTTTAACATTTAATATCAATTCCGATGTTGAACTAGGTCAGTGTCGATGATTTGAACTTGTATATATAAAACGGGCATTTTATCATTTTAAGCTCTACTGGCCAGAAGAGCTTATGCCGTGGTGTGGTGTCCGTCGTCCGTGAGTGCGTCCATTAACAATTGCTTGTGAACGCGATACAGTCTTCAGTTTTGATTGTATCTCAATCAAACTTATACAGTAGTTAGATATTCATGAGAGCTCGATTCCTTTCGCAAACCAGCCAGATCCGCCCATGCAAGACGGGATTATGGCCCTTGAAATTGTAAACAATTGCTATAATACAGCTTGTGAACACAAAAGAGCCTCCATTTACTATTCGATCTTCATCAAACTTAGATAGTAGTTAAATATTGATGAGAGCTTGGTTCCTTTGGCAAACCTGCCAGATCCACCCATGCAAGGCTGGATTATGGCCCTTGAATTTGCCAAAATTGCTATAATAGAGCTTGTGAACACAAAAGAGGCTCCATTTACTATCTGATCTTCGCCAAACTTAGATAGTAGTTAAATATGGATGAGAGCTCGAAAACCAGCCAGATGTGCCCTTGCATGACTTGATTGTGGCCCTTGAAGTTGTCAAAATTGCTATTATACAGCTTGTGAACACAATAGAGCCTCTATTTACTATCCGATCTTCACCATACATACATGGTCTGGATTGAAAATGACCAAAGAACCATCCCAGTTGAGCATAGGCCCTCATGGGCCTCTTGTTCTTGAACGTTAACTAAGGCACTAAGAACTACAAATAACTACTAAGAGCAACTAAGAAGGCACTAAGAATGTTAAAAATGGTGTCACTAGACAGAGTCTGGTAGAATTTGGTAGTGTCCGGTAGAGTCTGGTGGTAAAATATCCCAATATATCACTATTTTGTTGTGTTTTTGTATTAAAATGAATGAAATATTGTGTCATAGGCATCATTTAAATAACAAGAGGGCCATAATGGCCCTAGTTCGCTCACCTAAATTATGCAATGTACTGCAATGCAAAACACATCAAGACAATTATTCTGATCCAACATGGACTAGATATCATCAAGACAACATTCTGACAAAGTTTCAACTTGCTCAAAGTAAAAATACGGCCTCCGGAGTTTGAACAATATTTTCCTTTATTGACCTAGTTTCTGACCCAATATGACCCATATTTAAACTTGACCTATATATAATCAGAAAAACATTCTGACAACATTTCAAGCTGCTGAAGCAAATAATGCGGCCTCCAAAGTGTTAATAAGATTTTCCTTCAATTTGGCCTAGTTTCTGACCCAATATGACCCATATTAGAACTTGACCTAGATATCTTCAAGACAAACATTCTGACAAAATTTCAAACTGCTGAAGCAAAAAGTGCGGCCTCTTGAGTGTTAACAAGATTTTCCTTCAATTTGACATAGTGACCTTCTTTTTGAGCCAAAATCGTGACTTACATATCATCTGATCAAGACAAACATTCTGATAAAGTTTTAACATGGTCAAGTTAAAAATGTGGCCTCTAGAGTGTTAACAAGATTTCCCTTTAATTCGGCCTAGTGATCTAGTTCCTGATCTAATATGACCCATATTCAAACTTGACCTATATAAATTAAAGACAAACATTCTGACAAAATGTCATACTGTTGAAGCAAAAAATGGCGGCCTCTAGAGTGTTAACAAGTTTTCCCTTCATTTGACCTAGTGACCTACTTTTTAACCTCATATGGCCCCGTTTCGAACTTGTCCAAGGTATGATGGAGATGAATGTTTTGATAAACTTTCATGAAGATCGGATGCAAAATCATAAATGTAGCATGTAGAGTGTTAACAAGGGCACATGTTGAGGACGCACGACGAATGTGATGACAATAGCTCACTTTGCACTTCGTGCACAGGTGGGCTAAAACAATATAATGTATTTACCTATTTAAGTTCATTTTCGTATGAGTATAGAAATGTGAAATACCTGAACATCGATACTGGTAAAGTCTGGTCATTACTGAGCAATACATACAACGTTTTATTCGATTTTTATACGCCGCCAGAGGCGGTCGTATATTGGCGTCATCTTCTCTGTCTAGGGTATTTTGAGTACTTTGAAAATATCATCTAGGGGATTTTGAGTACCCTGTATTTTACACCTAGGGGATTTTGACTATATAGCCATTTTGGACCTAGGGGATTATGAGCTAGGGGATTTTGAGTGGCACCCATACAGACATGTTAAAAGCAATAATTAAAAGGACCAATCTTGATCTTTATATTTTGTGGCGGCACTGGCACTCTTGTTAAGTTATAAAAAGTTAAATTATTTTCATTTGTCATTTATTTGTCCCTTTTTTCATAATTAAAGGGGATAATTGCTGGAAGATCTTTGGTTGTAACAATTATACAAGGCTTATCGGTAAGCTTGACCTGGCAAAACCAATCGTTTC